>JAIGNY010001000.1:940000-1152500 GCA_020152595.1 Chiridota heheva
GTCGGTACCGGTAAATTCCGTTGAATTTTTGGATTTTTTAAAAAAAATTTTTGGGAATTTCCTTTAATCTCCAAAAAAAAATTCAATGTCCTTCATTTTCGTGAATTATTTATTTTTTTGAAATTTTCTTTAAATTTTCTTCCACTTTCGCGAAATTTCCTTCTTTTTCGGGAAATGTTCTTCAATCTTCGGGAAAGTCCTGCATTTTCGTGATATTTCCTTCCTTTTCGTGAAATTTTGTTTAATTATTGGGAAATGCTAGATCATAGATTTTTGTCGGGTCAAAATGTTAGCATGCCACTAGCATACCTTTAATATACAACCCAAAGAATAATCAATTATCTGTGATAGTCTTTCATAACTGGTAGCTTTACCATTTAAAAACCAAGATGGTGTCTTAAATAGCGCCAAACTGATTAAACTCCAAAATATTCCTAATATTATAAAAAAAACACAATAAAATCACCAGTCAAATCACGTAAAACATTTTATGAATGTTATTATAGCTATTTCTATTAACTTTCCTTAAATAAATTGCTTTCCATTCAAGATTTAAAAAACAAAATGGCGCTAAAATGGTTAAACAATAAAATAATCCTTTTAACATGAACATATGCAGTGAAATCTTGAGCCGAATCACAAAAAGCATTTCATGGGTTATTTCAAACAACTTTGCTGAAAAACAATGCTTTTTATCCTAGATTGTTGTCATCGCCTCCATTGTTACTGAAAAAACCATGGAAATTGGTTACAGACGATTCACCCATTTGAGCAAGTTTTACCTAAATGGTTTATAACAACTATGAATATGTGGATCACAAAATAAAGTTTGTGCTAAATATTTATTTGGGTGAAAATACATCCATAAAAAGTAAATTTGCCTCATGGGTACCCCAAAATTGTCGATTTGAATTGCCAATCAGTATAAAATATTGTCAAAATTCAATGACCATTCAGCGTGCAGAAATTTATACTAATTTGATAATTTCTTGGTGTTTGTGAGAGATAAAAAAAAAGGTTAGTTGGCAGTCAAAATGATAACTAAAATGGCAAACAAGATGGCGGTCATGGTGACAGGGAAGATGGGTGACAGGGAAGATGGGTGACAGGAAATGGCAACTAAAATTTAAATGATATAAGACAAGATTGTAGCAAAAGATAAAAGGCACCGAGATTATGGCAGTCAAGTTAACTCACAACAACGTTGACAGATAAAGAGGATAACCATGATAACAGCCAAGACACCCAGGATGATGTAATCCAAATTCCAGCCAAAATGGAAGTGAAGATACACCAACCAAGGCGACAGCAAAAATGTGTGCCAAGCAGCCAAGTGGGCCAATATGGCTCATGCCCTCAGGACCTGTAGCAGAAAAGTAGAAGAATTATCCAGATTTGGTCAATATAAAGAGGATAACAAACATGAAATCTAGAGATTTAAGAGTGAGACGTTCCATTCAATAACCTGTCTCAAGATGGCAGTCAACATTCGAGATAATGGCATTTAAGAAATTATGCGAAACCAAATGTCATTTAGTGATTTTATAATATCAATTTTTATAGCAGATCTAAAGCAAAAGTCATCAGGTCACATGGCCTCTGACGAGATTTTGATAATGCTGGCTCCCAAAAATGTCATCCATCAGTTCACATGGTTCATGAGTTCCTAATCCTGTAATCATTGACAATATTAGTTCGGTCCACGCTCCCGAAAGGCAGATATCCAAATCGGGAGATTTTTGTCATTATAAAACACAATGCATCTTTTCAAATTCAAATATCTGTAAAGAAAGACAACAAATTAAAATAGGTTTTCAGCCAAAGGTAGAAAATATGCATACGAAATATTATAATTTTATTGGTGCAACAAAACGATGAAATTATTTTCTCCATTTTCACCTGCGCAAATTTGACTTTCAACAAATAAATTTTAAAGTAATCTTTAAAAATTCATTTCAATATTTTCTGAAGAGCACATTTTAACATCTTAGTAACCAGAAAAAGCTCAAATTATACAAAAATATTAATTTCAATATCATTTGCAACGTATACAACTTTGGAATTACAGAATTTGAAAATTAAAAAAATAATAACGGCTGAATTTATTAACAAGTTTAAATTATGGTCACTGCGCATGTCTTGCAATCTGCCAATCAGGAGATCTCCCGATCGGGAGCGTGGACCAGACTAAATATGGCAAGGTAATACGATTTTTTTGAAAAACAAAATAGTAAAGAAAGCATTCAAAAATCTTATTCCGTTAAGGAGATATTTAAGCTTAAAATTTGGTTATCATTTGTATAGAAACCACTGAAATCAGATTAGTTGTGATGTCATAGCCTCAGATTCCATAAAGTCTTTATGTATTCTATCATATTTTGTCTTGCAATTTTGTGGCTTATAAACCATGGGGTATGTCAAAAAGTAGTAAAACTGCATCTAGGAAGGGTAATTATAATATACCACCTTAAGAAAGTTTTAAGAAAAATAATTGAAATAGTGAAAAAATTAAATAAACGTTCTTTTAAGTACATGACTTTGAGGAATTTGAGGCTGTGACGTCACAACTTGTCTGATTTCAGTCATTTCTACAGAAATGATACCAAACTTTAAATTTGAATATCTCCTTAAGATAAGATTAAGATAAGATTTTTGAATGCTTGCTTCCCCATTTTGTTTCTTTTGAAGTTCTCTTTCATATAAGATGGCCTTGCTTGGCCACTGAACTAATCCTGTAAGTTAAAAGGAACAATTAGCAATAACAAAAGATTATCTCCGCAAAACTTGGGTCTTAATATATTTTTGGATGTGAAGGTGGGGAAAGGGCGGATCCAGGGTGATTCTATGAGAGGCCAAGATTGGTAACACCAGATTGTTATTGAAATCACACGTTCAGACGATGTCACTTTACATGACTTTGAGGAATCTGAGGCTGTGACGTCACAACTTGTCTGATTTTAGTTTGGTATCATTTCTGTAGAAATGATTTCTACAGAAATGATACCAAACTTTAAACTTGAATATCTCCTTAAGATAAGATTAAGATAAGATTTTTGAAGAGTTTTGCCAGCCTTGGCTTACCCCTCATGATCTTTGACATTAAACTAACTGAAAATGTTTACTGTGATTCAATATCTCGTCACTGCGCTTAACACCGTCTGACCGTGGGGTCCAGTTGGGTTCTAGGGGCGAAGCCCTGGTACGGGTCAAGGGTGATTTCCCACTGAAGCTCAGCGATTTGGAGCATTTTGTAGGTCCAAAATGTTCCATCTTGATTACATAATTTATATTTTTATTATACTTTTCTCTATGCCATCCACTCTGCCAACCACTGGTGATAGTATGAAAAGTCCATTTTCTCGTACGTTAGGTTTATTCGTATTACGCAAAACCATATAAAACAACAGGGTATAGCATCGGCGGCGGCACGTATGTAATTGGATGGGTGACCAAATCACTAAGTAATTGCTAACGAATAATGGTTAATTCAACGAATATTCAAATAACAGGAAAATTGGAGAAAATATCGTTGTTCTGAACTCAAACATGTATAATATACATACACATCCTAAGGACGTTTTGACATGACTTGGCACTGTACCTTTACTATGCATGTATCACCCCTGGATCCGCCCTTGGGAAGGGGGGTCAGGTCGGCACGTATAAGCCTACCGACGCCTGGTTGCACTCATGATTATGAAACGTCATGCAGTCATTGTGTTAAATGTTTGCATTACAACTTCAAATAAAGCGAAATACTGTGGATATATACATGATATATACATAATACTGTAATATGTGAATGTGTACTTAATCCGTAATCGCAGTCAGTTAAAGACAAAAACTTTACTCTGCCGGGCCGAAAACACCATGCAGCCTAGTCTTTGCCTGGTCTTTCTCGTATTTCACAAACGGCGTGGTGAACAAATGAAAAGGGAATAATGTTAACAGGTCAATATTTGGGAGCAACATTCAATGCTGCACAGCTGGGAGGGTTTGGTTTTTCATGCTACGTCGATGTTTATGTTGAAATATTGATCAAATGAATGCTTTTGTTTACAAATGAAAATTGTTTTAAAATCTTCAGAAAACAATGTTTGTTCCTTCAGTTCCTTGAATCATGGAGCTATACACTTAGTTTATAGCTCCATGCTTGAATCAAATCGATGGCACCTACCACAACTAAAGAGGCAAAATCAAACATGATCACCGCGACCACGAATCCCGGGCCAACGATCAATCAATCACATTGCGACTGAATAGAATGATTACAAATCATTACGTGAGCATGAACTCGAATCATGTGGTCTAGTTTTCTGGTTGTGGTTTCCCATATGCAATCCCAATTCATACACGTAAAATATTGTGCGTTTGGCTCACTCGGGGAGGAGGGGGTGGGGGAAGGGGGACTTCCATATGTGAGGTATATATGTATATATATGTATGTGCTGCCCGAGTGGTTTCCCATATGCAATCCCAAATCATACACTTAAAATATTGTGCATTTGGCTCACTCGTGGGGGGGAGGGGAGGGGAGGGGGAAATTCCATATGTGAGGTATATGTATATATATATATATATGTGCAGCCCGAGTGGTTTCACATTTGCAATCCCAAATCATACACGTAAAATATTGTGCGTTTGGCTCACTGGGGGAGGAAGGGGGACTTCCATATGTGAGGTATATATATATGTATATATATATATATATATATATATATATATATATATATATATATATATATATATATATATATATATATATATATATATATATATATATATATATATATATATATATATATATATATATATATATATATATATATATATATATATATTTATATATATATATATATATATATATATATATATATATATATATATATATATATATATATATATATATATATATATATATATATATATATATATATATATATATATATATATATATATATATATATATATATATATATATATATATATATATATATATATATATATATATATATATATAGATGAGCAGATTTTTTGCACCCTTTTCGTAGTGCAGGTGTCTTTTTTAGTATATATATATATATATATATATATATATATATATATATATATATATATATATATATATATATATATATATATATATATATATATATATATATATATATATATATATATATATATATATATATATATATATATATATATATATATATATATATATATATATATATATATTTTTAAATACTACATTTGTGTTTCTTTATTTTATTTTTAGTGTACAAAAAAAAAATGTCTTTTCATCATTTTACTGTGTTAATTTTGTACTGCTGGTCCATTTTTATAATATTTTTGTCGAATACATATGCTGCAGGTAACAAAATTGACTTCTTTCATACTGCGGGTATCAAAAAGTATTAATTTCATACTGCAGTTACCAAAAAATATGTCATACTGCGGGTATGTTTTTCAGTTGGTTGGCGGCACACCTACCACTTTCAGTATAAGGTGTTCCAGAGGGGAGGGGGGGGTCAGTAGACTGGCAGTAATTGTTATAGCCAGCATCTGCTGTAGTTTGGCGTCAAATTGTCAATACCCCATAAAGGAGTCCTGTCGATTTACCGTAGCATAACATGACATAACATAACAAGATGACAGGCTAAGAAGGGTTAGTCACCTCATGAAAAAGGATTTAAAAAAAAAAAAGCCCAAACTATCACCACAAAACCACACCAAAGACGATCAGAGTTAGTAAAGAACTGATCAATGTTGACCTCGAAATTGTGAACAGAATTGGCGGTAGCTATAATCACGCACTCAAGCAAACCATTCCACTCAACAACCCTTTGCGAAAGATAAAACACCGAATATCAATCCGTGATAACTCTTTGGTCAATTTCAAACTGTTACCATGTGTCACATGATGATTAGTTGAAACATACACAAAATTACAGGGAGCCAAAACATCAGTAACATATTTTGAAACCCTAAATCATATCGCCACATTGGCCTACTCTTCTCAACTCAAGCGTGGTCAAACCAAGAATTAGCAACGTAGATTCATAAGAGAGATTCCTTTCTTCGGGAATTAGTCTAGTAGCTCTTCGCCGTAAATAAACAAACAAACAAGAACACCCTTTAAAAAAGGCTGTCGTGGCACTTAATTAATTTGTGTATGAATAGCAGTGGCGTTTCTAAGGGGGGGGATTATCCCCTAACTAAAAATATTATAGTCCACACCCCCCCACTTGAATAGCAAAAATATCATAGTCCACACCCCACCCCCAATACCACCCACCCCACTCCACCCCGCCCCACCCCACCCCACCCCCCCACCCCACCCCACCCCAACCCCACCCAACCCCACCCAACCCTACCCCAACCCCACCCCACCCCACCCCAACACCACCCTCCACAAAAAAGAGACAATTTTCTTCAATTTCCAGAAAAATTCTTCACTTTCCAGGAAAGCACTGTCAATTTCGATAAATTTTCAGGAATTGTTGCCAAAATCGAACAAAATTTCCAACAATTTTACGTATTTTCCTTCAATTTTATGTTAGTAATTTCACAGTTTGTCATCAAATAAAGCATGCATGCAACTGGGAAATAGAAACCCTTTTCAGGTCATATGTCCTCCCTAGTCTGAAACCGGCCGCAGTGTTTTTTCTTTTTTTTGGGGTGATTTTTTTTTTTGGGGGGTGAAACCGGCCGCAGTGTTTTTTTTTTTTTTGGGGTAGGGGACTAATCCCCCACAAAAATGAAAAGAAAAAGAATACTAAATTAAAGAAAGAACAAAGTGATGAAACTTTTAATTTATCTATTATAAAATAGAATAGATACAATAGATAAAGACAAATCTGCTGAAATAAAGATGATCTGCAATTTGGTTCTCCTGAAATAATTTATACGCACGCCAAATTTGACAGGTTGAGCAGCCAGGTAACTAACATGCTTCATAAATTAGACTAGCCTCTGCTAAAAAGCAAGAAGCCATGATCCAAATTTCCCCGTTCCCTATGCTAAAAAGAATGTAAATTCTCCTAAATTCTTTTCCCAAACACTAAAATATTGGCATGCTTTACCGCCAGACATTGTACGCACCAAGTGACGTCTAAACTGTTTCAAAGCTTAACTTACTGTTACTAAACTGATTTGTTCCTCATACTTTTGTTACGCCGACTTAAACTGCAGTTTGTAAGGCGCAATTGAATGTTCATACAATCACAGTAATGTGCACTATACTTGTATACGAAGTTTCCATATAACCTTAACTTATTCAGATTCTGATTCAGATTCAGGATATGATTACAGTGTGCACGTGATAGTGAGGTTAAGTGGTGTACTGTCAGCCACGCTAACAATTTCTTAACTTACTCTTGAGGTTTCAGACCCGCATCCGATGAGAGCTAGCCTTGTTCAGTTCAAATATTTCAAATAAAATTATTCTCCTTCACTATCTCTTTGTAATAAATATTTTCTATTATGTTTCTAAAACAGTAAAAAAAGTATAATTAATATTATTCTTTATATCACGTTTTAGACCTGGCTATTAAAATATCGAATTGGCACCGGAACTTTTCGTCTGCATTCCTCGGCGTTGCCAATTTACACGAGTTTGCGAATAAAAACAACGCCATAAATTTCTAAATTAGCATTGCTGAAATTGATTGTAGCATAGTAACCATTAAGAATAAAACCTTCAATAAATAAGACTTAATTTGAAGTCCATATTCTCTTCATTTAATAAAATTTAAATATAACTCTCAATTAAAAGATGGCGAATTTTGAGCATGTAGTTTACAATACCAGAATACTAGTCCTGTCGCGTCCTCAGGACAACGACAGAACACATATACTGTAAACCACAACAGTTACAATACTGCAATATCAGACCAGGGAGTGAGACCAGACCAGGGATTTGGGGTTCAGGCTATCAAGAGTGCACATACGGGCAATTGCCCAGTTGATAGCTTAGCAGCTTAGTTTGCCCCATTCACAGGGCACACATGGCACATGGCATGAGTTTACTTTGTACAGCATACCATCATAGCGATTAAATAGGCCTACAATTGATGGATTTTTCTACAGCAGAGAACAATAACATAATATGAGCCCAAAATGATGGCCTAAACTGTAGCTAACTGCTTGTAGCCGCGGCCCATTATTAAGACCGCGGATTAACATAATGGTCTGCCCGTTCGTACCATAAATTAGCATAAAAAGTTGCATGTAAAAACCTAGAAACTTATTTATAATCAATTAGCTTGATTTCTGTTACTTCATGGATTCATTAGATCTTTATGCAATATAACAAATACTGTCTTTACCTCAATAAGCTTTAAATGTGCAAATGATTTTCATTCAGCTGTTTTATTTTAAGCATTAACTTACCACAATTCATTGCATGGCCTCAGCGACTCATTCGGCATCCCGTGTTTCCACTTTTGAGCCCTGGTTTGGCCCTGTCTGATGGATACTGCAAAGAAGTTACCCGTTGGCTTTCCTTTTCGCTTTGATCAACACCTCACAATGAAACATCAAGTATCAAGTGTAATCAGGACTTGCCATTTTGATTTTAAAAAAACATCAGCAAAGCTCGCCAGTTTGTATCCACTCAGGCATGCAAAACAGTAATTCAATGCCTTGTTACATCAAGACTTGATTACCAGATTACTGCTGTTCTCTTTTTACAAGAATCTCTCAAATACAAATTAAACGTCTGCAACTAATGCAAAATAAAGTAGCTAGATTTGTTACAAGGCGCACTCATGTTGATCACATGACACCAAAACTTGCTAGATTTGCATTGGCTATCCTTGTCATCTTAGAGTACATTGCGCCTTCTGATGTATATCTTCAAATGTTTTTACAAGCTTACACCATCTTTTCTTCAGGACATATTCATAATTTATCATCCCAACCGACCTTTGAGATCCTCAACTGACAAACTCCAGTTACTTTCCTTCAAAAAAGAAAGTGGGGAACCAACTTTATATCATGCCGGTGTGACCGGAGATTTTGTCCCCCTTATAGGAAAAAGTGTCTGGGAGGCAAAAATTCCCAGACATTATGCAACTCAACGAAAGCTATTTCCGCAGTTTTAATTTTTGGTACACTTATGCGAGCATAGTGTGGTAGCTGCAGTGCATATGCCAGCGCAGCCCCATTGACGCTGCGTTAGCAGAACTAGACATGCTAGAGAAGGAGACAAATTTTTGGAAGTTAATCAACATCGTGATATGTTCCCTATTGGCGCCAATGGTAAGGAGTTATAAAAGTCACTTTATTTCAAATTAAACTGTCGCTTCTTATTTTGTACGTTCCAAATATTTTATTTAACTACTTGCTAATATTATGTCATCGGCAAAAAAGTATATATGGTCTTATCACGAAAAGGTGAAGCTAAGGCGAATTTTAGCCATGCAAAATGATTAAGCTAACCTAACGCTACGGTACAACGTGTAGGCTAGGTTAGGCGGCCAAGACGGAAAAAAAAAAAAAATGGGACTTGATATTATTAGTTGAGCGTCAAAACTGGCAAATTTATCAGTATGCCTTGTGAAATGTAAATGATTGATTTGTAGCTTTTTAGTATCTTAACTTAAAGTTTGAAAAATTGAAACTTTGTTAACACCGATCCAAAATTCCAATAACGTCGTATAAAAAGTGTGACCTCACTCTTTTTGGTGTCAAACATTCCCAAATTTAGAGACTTCAGTAAATCAGGTGTGACTTGTGGTCGGTAAAAATGAATGATTTTAATTATCAATTTTTTACATGTCAGAGGAGTTATTATTCAAATGGGATGCTATTTTAAGGCCGTCGGTAAATCTTATTAGACACCCCTCCCCCACCCCCGATTAAAAAAATCTACTAACGGGCCTGCAGTAAGTAGATCGGTATTTGGTTACTATGAAACTCCTGCCTGTACTGTAATTAGGTGGACAAAATGTTGGACCCACAACTTCAGTGGCGTGTCAAAGGGGAAGAGGTGGGGTGGGAGGAGGGTATCCCAAGCCATAAATATAATACTTAACTTAAATATCAAATGACCATGTGTAGAAAACAGAAGATGACATTTTTTGTATTTGTAGATCTACTGGGTTCAAGTTATCATTAATTTTGGACCTAAACTTTTACAGTTTGCACCAAAATCCTCAATTTTTGACCAAAAGTCTTTTCATTTTGACCCTAAAATCTTCTTTATTTAACCCCAAAATGTTCATTTTTGGATAAAATTCTTCAGGCTTATTATAAATTTTCAATTTTGGACCAAATCTTTCAAGTATGAACCACAATTTACAACATACTGTAGAACCAAAAACCTTTAGATAGGGAGGCGGAGTTCTTATAATAGCAGGGTCATGTACGTATGGTCCCCACCCCACAAAAATTTTCAAAGAAATACAATTTTAGAATAAGGCTTTACTTTTTCACCCGCGCTAATTGGGAAGTTTTGGAATTTGCCTTGAAATTTTAGGAACTTTTCTTCATTTTCAAGAAATTGTCTTCAATTTTATATAAAAAAAATCATTTTCAGAAAAAAAAATCAAATTATGCGAAATTTTCATGAATTTTAAGGAAATCTTTGTCAATTTTCAAAAAATTTCCTTAATTTTTGAAATATTTACTAAAATTTATCGTGAAATCTTCAATTTCCGGAAACTTTTCTTCAATTTCTTGAAAATTCTTCACTTTCTAGGAAAACACTGTCAATTGTGAAAATTTCACTAACTATTGTCAAAATTGAACAAATTTTCCAACAATTTTATGTTAATAATTTCACAAATTGTCATCAAAATAAAGCATATATGCAACCGGGAAATATAATTCTTTTCCGCATGTGCCCTCCCTAATATGAAACCGGCCCATAATATCCTGGGGCTTAAGCTCCTTCGAAAACGAAAAGTTAGACACGCCCCTGCACAACTTGCACAAGGTTGTAGTGTGTCCGGTACCTCATGCATAGTGTAACGTTATGCTTTACCTTTTTAACATTTAGTTTCCATTTTTGTACTCACATAGGCATACTGTAAAAATTGTTAACAACAGTACAGTACACAAGTATTTAAAAATTGATGAAATTATTACAGTACATTTCATTCATGATTTTCTCAATGTTTAGCTTAAGTTATATAGTCCAGTTGAAACCACCAAATAGAGAAATGTTTTTGAAAATATTGGAATACTTCAAGAACGTTGGCTTTATTGTAAATTATGAGTCTGATTTCAGTAATTTCTTCACTCACATCTCTCTGATTTGTAATGATTTATTTTACAGCTCTGTTCAGGTATTTTCAGTTAATCTTTCTGGCACAATATTAACAACTTTCTTCTTAACATAACATATAAAAACAAGATGGGTTTAAGTCATCCATAAAAAGCTTAAACTAACCATCACCACAACAAAGAAATGCCGAAGAAACAAAAGAAAAAATGCCCAGAGTTAGTAAAAAACTTTTTAATGTGAACTTCGAAATAGTAAACAGAATCGAAGCTAAGTACCCAGCTGGATATACATTGGGGATGGAAGGCCTATTGGAGATGGTACTGTAGGGCAGCAGACCTACTATATGACTGTAGGTGAAACTCAGCGGTAAAATGAGTATCAGCACTGATTGGAAATTAAACAGCGATGGACTGGGGTCCTTTCTCAAGGGAGTCGTGTGCTCTCATCTGCCTATGCCTAGGAAACCCTGGATAAGTACCAGCTTGATGGGCCTAAGTTCAAGACCCAGTATGAATTTAAACTTAAATGCTAGAATAGATCGAAATGATTTCCCTTCATGGCAGTGGCAAAGAATAACTGAATAATCAATTTTGTATTTTGTTCTCATCAAAAGTTATGTTACAGTTGAATAATGGCAAACATTTTATGCAAATTTAATTTAATTTTATGGTAAAGAATATTTCCAAGCTAAAATCAAATGGGAAAAAGCTTAGTTAAAAATTAGATCCCATCAAGCTTATAGGGCATAGAGTCAGTGCTTCTACGCGGTTTCCATGGTGATAAGCGGATGAGAGTTCTTGACTCCTCGGATGGGGCACCAGTCTATTGCAGGTGTAATTCTCCAGTTAAAACTGGTACTCATCTCACAGATGAGTAAACTGGAGCAAGTGGGATAAAGTTTGCTCAACAACACATCACAACACCCTGTCTGAGATTCAATCTCTGTATTTTTTGAGTATGAGACAGACGCCCTTTTCACTGGACTACTGCACTCACTTAAAAAAAAAAAAAAAAACTAAATAATAGCACAATATTTGATACCACAAACCAGGTATATATATTTTTTTCAGTCTCCTAATTTGTTTCTTCAAATATAGGTTTTGAAGAAACAACTTCTAATGAGGAAGAAAGAAGCGACAATTGCTTTGTCATTATAGCATCAGGAGCCAACAGAAACCAGAACCTTCATCACTGGCACGATGTAGATGACACAATGATCAGATATAGCAGAAGACATGCTTTATTATTGAATGCAGTTTCTAGTTTGTTACGCTGCTGGATGATTATATTGTTCGAATATGGATAATATTTTCCTCCTCAGACTCCTTAAAACATTTTTCATGCACTCTATAAGATTCCTATAAAACTGGTTTCCAACTTGAAATGCTGTTCATTGATTTCGTTGAACTTCTGATTAGTTTTAGTCTTTTAACCATAACAAGCAATTCAATGTTTTGATATAAAAAATGCCATTAAGAATGTTGTTGTAGATCTGGAAAATATTAAGACAAGTATTAAAACTTTAAATTATGTTTTGTCAGTTACATTGATATTATGGATATTTTGAAGTAAAACAGATCAAAGTATCTAAACCCATTTTGAATCATTTGTAATTATGTGCAGGAGAACACAATACAGAATCCAAGATGTTGGTGTGTCATTTTCAGCATTTTGCATAGTGCAGGAGATAGTTCAGTAAAAGGACCAAATTGAAACACAGCTAGATAATTTCCACTTTAAAAAGCTGATTCAGTTCAAGATATGTAAACAGTGTAGTATTAAAATGATTTTGATGAGTTTTAGGGTCTATTTTAGGAACTTAGCCAAACCTTACAATCAAGAACTAGAACTTAATAAGAGATAAAAGAGAAACATTTTATATAGCTGTCCATTTACCTTTCAAGTTTATTAAATATGCGAGTACAGTCTATGTTGCAATCAATAATAAGTTGTTCTCATATTTTGTTTTATTTTGACTGCAAAAGATCAGAAGATAGTATGAAATCATCACATTCTTTCTTTTATTTGTGACATGCCTGCAAGATTTAACTCAGATGACATACATTTTAGTGTGATGTTAATTTATGGTCAAAGACTTGAAAATTGGGTTTATAATTGTTAAATATTTGTTGTATAATGCACTGTGTAAAGGGTTCTTATGATTGTATTTTGTGAAAGAGAAGTTTCAAGTCAGACAGATACAGGCTTAACCACCACATAATCACGTATTTCATATTTGACTTCTGAAAGCGACTCAGTCACTGCAAATGTTAATAATTTCATGAAATGTCTATGTGTTGTGTTAATATTAAGAAAAAATGCATTCACAAATGCAGAATTTAACCTTATGCTTATTAAGTTTATTGCTTAAGTTCTTTCTCAGATTAATTTTAACTTATACAGTATGTCTCTTTTGATGTAATGAGCAATTTGAAATCATTAAACATTGGTTAAAGAATCAAGAAAGTTACTCTTATATGAAAGAGGACTTTAATAGAAACAAAATGGTGAAGAAATTACTTAAAGCGTATTCCATTAAGGAGATATTCAAGTTTAAAGTTCTTATCTGTATGTCAATATGTGTAGCAAGTCTACTTTGGAAGGTTGGCACCCTCATCCTCACCTTCTTTAACAATTGTTAATGTATTTTAAAGAAAATTGATTAAGCTTTTGTACTGTTTTAATTGTTTTTGCAGGTGGTAAATTATATAAAAAAACTTTCCTATATTCTGTTTGACTAATTTCTTGACATATCCCTAAGTCACAAAATTCAGGGGAAAATGTGATATAATACATGAATCTGACATCACAACTACCTACTGTAGTGTAGCGGTTATCATACATGTCTACAGACCACGAGGCCCTGGGTTCAAGCCTGAGTTGGGTTGACACGCCAGTGCGCCACAACTGGTTATCAAAGGCCGTGGACATTGACTTGGTTGTCGATGTTATGTTTGTCCGTACGTCGTACATAAGTTCGCGTCTGGGTCGTATTAAGCGTTTCGTGATAGCGTTGTTACTATCATAGCCGCAGGCGACGACCCCGTCATTGTAATTGTGTGTTTACTCGTCGTCGCCCATCACAGCTAATCTGATTACCGTCGTTTCTACACAAATGATACAGAACTTGAAACCTTAATTATCTCCGTAACCGAATAAGATATTTGGATGCTTTTTTCATCATTTTGTTTCTTTTAAAGTCCTCTTTTATATTAGATTAACTTACTTCACCATTAATCCTACTAAGTTAGAAATACTTTGTTTCTTAGGAAAATACTTACAATCCAATGCCTTTCAGGCTACAGCTTAAATGTGGAGAAGGGTGTGAGTGAGGGTGCAAAGCAAGTAACCATGAAAACATGAGTGGGAGTATGAGAATCAGAATCAAGGGGTCAATGGGATACGGTGTGCAGGGATGAATTTCACATAGAAAACCAGTTTCATATGACATATATGAAAGTCACTAACCTGCAACTTTCAGTTTCAAATTGTTTCTTCACTTTTTTCTTGATCACTTATAATAAATGCATCAACTAATGACCGTCGCTCCTAATAATGCAAATTGTTTTATGATTGATCTAGGTTTATGAAAGATGGAGACGGGGGGGGGTGGCAGGTGGCGGCGAGTCGTCTTTACTACTACTGCTTTTTGAACTGCGTATCAAAGAAAAATGTTGTATTGATGGTAATTTTATTATTTTAAAGTAATAATGTCATCCTGTGTGGATATGTTTAACCTGGGGATTGATATTATTAAAAAAGATTGATAATTCTTGTGAACTAGTTGTGTTCTGACTTCTTCTTATATTTCTGAAAATGTTTTTTGTATTATTGATCTAAAAGCAAAATACCAGGAAATTCCTTGATGACACGATTACAAATTACTTTCACTTGTCAATACCCTCGCAACCCGTTGAAACGTTGACTATATAAAGCTATAATGCTGTGCTACATAATTTGAAAATACGTCAGTGAAAAATGCCCCTCAGATCTAATGTGCCCCCCCATCCAAGTTTCAAACATCTTCCGCCGCCTGAGTCTGGAAAACAAAATTATATTTTTAAAATTAAAATCATCTTAGATAATAAACATTTGGGTTTCCAATTCTAAACAGGCAGAAATATATTTCGCCATAGCGCTGAAAAAATGAGAAACTTCGAACAAAATCAGTGGATATATTAGGGAGAAAAAAAAAAAGAAGCTATCAAGCGGGTCACAAAAGCGAGCAAAAAAAATAATTCTTAACATTTTGATTGTAGGCTACTGTGTGGTGTGCAGTCACCAGGTTACTGATTTCGTCCCGAAGTTTAACAGTAAATCGGTCACAATTTCCTAAGAATTAAAGAACTGACTGTATACAAAAACACAGTTTACCCTCTTGAATATAGGCCTATCAGATGCATCTTCAAAAACCACGGTGTCCCTGTAAATTTCTGGAATATTTTGCAATAGAATGGTGAAAACTGAAGTAAAATTGGTAAAATCTTAGTATAGCGGTAAATATCTATATAAAGATTTTTGATTTTTTCTTTTTAATTTTAGATTTATTTCGTTGTATTGATGTAATTTAACTATTTTCCTTTTTAGATTTAAGTCTTTTAAGTAGAAACTAAGCCAAACTTGTTAAAAAAAAAAGAAAAAGAATTCTTACGTTTTGGCTTTCCGATCAAAACACTCTTCAGTGTGTATACTACTACTGCACTGAGGAGTGGAGTCTGCAAGCCGTTTTGCCGTTTAAGTGAGAGAAAAAAAACATGCGCATAATTAATGTAAATCCTCATTTTCAGGTTAGGTTTTCGGATTAGGTTTTATAGGTTTCGGATTAGGTTTTAGGTTTAGGATTAGGTTTTAGAATGAGGTTTAGGTTTAGGTTTTTAGGATTAGGTTTAGGATTTTGACATTGTTGACATTGTTAAAATTCCTCTGCACCGTTATTCAGCTCTTTTTCTTGTTTCGTGCAAAATAGCCGACAAATTGTGAGCTTTTGATTTATTATCTTTTTTTAACGAAATTTGCTAGAAAAGGTATAAATTTGAAATTATTTGTAATAATGGGAAAATAAAGAACAGTAAAATTGCTGAAAGTAGGTAAGAAATTGAAACAAAACCCGTTTTTGCCCCAAAATTTCTAGATTGTTGACTTAAATTGATGTTTAAAGATTTTTAAATCTTTTTCTTTATAAATTCTTAAAGTTTCAAGAAAATTAATCACCAATAAGTATTAAAAATGTTGAAATTAATTCCTATATAGCGATTTACTGCTATACTAGTATTTTTCCGTAAAATTTAAAAAAAAACTTTATCAAAGATAATTATTGAAACATTGACCAAAATTTTAGATTTATTATATTATTCAGTTATAGTGTAAAATTAGAACAAACAACTGAATTATTTAGTTATTAGTGACTATGAATTTTTGGATGGTAGGGAAAAAAGGACGGAAAATGTTTGAAATCAAAGTCATCTGCGATAATGCCGGTTTTTCATTTGGGGGTGCGTGTTGCGAGAGGAGGCACATGTTCGTTCCCCAATTAGCGACGCCACGTACTGTCTACAAATATTCCAAAATAGTATTCCAAAATACACGCAGCAAGGTGGCAACGGCAGATAGCAACAGGTGATCAGGTGAAAGCATAATTAGAAGTTCTGTCACACGTACTGTACCATTCTCGAGGTCTGAGTCGACGTTACTGTGTACGAGCCGCTCAGTACGGTTTTACCAAGCTGGTGGGGAAACTTTATCATTACATTGAATGGGATATATATATTTTTTATGAATAATTGTGTCGCCTCAGCCAGTGAGCGAAAATTAATGGTAATTATATATGTTGGAAACAATTATCTACTGCACAACATATCCTTTAATTTTTTTGTGTCCAGAATTTGATGAAAAATGGAAAAAATATGTTCTTCTTCCATTGACTGCAATGATAACTAACTGTTTGTTTTCCCTTTGACTAAAGTTTGAGATCGTCAAAATATCATTGTTACGTCGCCGTGCACCACAACATTCCCGGATGTTTGACCTCGAGAATGATAGAGACGAACCTTCATTTAAAACTTAAAATTTAAACTAGGTCTAGTGTTTACTTTTTTAGGCAGCACGAAACTAATTATTTGCCTTATTGAAGCCTATGATGAAAGAGTCAAAGTTCTAGGTCCTTTTTGTACCAGAATGTTATAAATTTGGGATCGTTTGTGATGTTTTCCAAAAAAGTACCATCTAATATTTCTCACCCTCACCAAATCACTCAAATTTAGGTATGGGTCCATGGTAAAATAGTTCTCTGTGAAACTTTTTCTGAAACAAATCTCGTCAAGTTTGGATATGCGTAGGCAAGACCTATCCTTTCTCTACCATTCCTGAAATTTGTAACTTCTCAGCGCCCTGTCCCATGGCATGGGTCCTCTCGAAAATATTTGTATAAGCCTTTTCTCTCAGGGTTCTCATTTTTCGATGGCGGAGTGATACCTTATTAGTTTCGTGCTACCTTTACCACCAATCAGAATACATTATTCTCGCATGAGACACTTCAGCGGGAAGAAAAAAAAAGATAAAAAAAGTTATTAACAATTTTGTTGTGCATGCGCATATGCAGTGCAGTGTCGTCTGCCTACTGGCACGTAGATTTGGTAGACTAAAAGAGGAATTTCGGAGTTTTCGAATGACAATATGGCAGTTGTGAGTTCTAACGTTACGTACAATGTCCTTATTATGTCGCATGTAACCTGTCAAAAGGTTGGACTGGAACTAGTGAGGTAAGTTTGTTTCATTGCATCACTTTGTATGATTTAGGTTAGTTATTTCAGTACGGTTGACATTGGGATTGCCTCGGACGGCCAGCCATCAATAACGGCAGCCACGGCTGGGATCAGTCCGACGGTAGGCCTACTAGTACTACGGCCCACGCACAGGTGTTCCTAACGTTATGGCAACCTATGTGCTTACTATTACTATATATATAAAGAAAGGTAGGACTCTTTCTAACGCGGCTATCGAACCGTACAAAGAAATTCCTTTTTTTGACCACTCGCGAATCTTAATCAAACTTTTTTACTCTACTCACATTTGCTGGAGACTCCCTTCTTCGTGTATAAGCTACGGTATTTGTTAGTTTTTCTCCGATTAGATGTACAAACGATGAATTTTCTACCAAATGACCGTCAAGACAATCTATCCGCCCAACAATTTGCTGCAAACTATAAGAAACGTTGCGATGACGTAATTGCAGTGCTGCTTCTTCATGATGTCATGATGTTATATTTTTTGGGGGTAATTATCTTTGTATCCCTGATTAATAATATCTAACTGCGATTTGTATTCATCACCCAGTGACAAGGCATCTACTGTAGCGTGGTTGGTGTTTTTCTCCCAAGTCGATTATCTTTGCACTCTCTTGGTCATTGAACTTGATTGTTAGAGCACACAGTGATTTCAAACTTAAAATTACCTTAAGAAGAGGGGGCTATTATTCGTTTATTATTGTGATTTCTGTTAGCTGGAAGTGTTCAGAGGGTAATCCACCTGTCCATCGTGGGGAATGACATCCTCTCTTCTGGATTGTTGGACAAGGCTGTTTTCTTTTGAGTAATAAATTGCGACTGCGGTATACATCGATGTCCTTTCTTTTCTTTATCACTGAGGCTCGTATCCTCTGAGACTAAGACTCTCACCACAATCCTACCCGCTCCCCTTTCACAGATAATAAATAGCTGGATACATTTATGTTCAAATGTTACAGAAGATCAGATGGCCATATGTAATATCTAACGATGAAATACTGAGAATCACTAAACATGACAAAATCAGCACTGAAGTAAAAAGAAGAAGGTGGAGGTGGATTGGTCATGTGTTGTACATGAGCACTATTAAGCACTGCGTGACAGCTATGACATGGAAACTAGAGGGGAGAAGGAAAGTTGATTGTTCTAGAATGACCTGGAGAAGGACAGTTTTGAAGGAGCGGGATGTGATAGGATGGAGCTCGTGGACAAAAGCCAGACAAGTTGCAAACTTCCAGTGGATAGAGTGCATTGCAGTCTTATGGGCCAGGAGGCCTGAAGAGACTAGGTGAGGTGACGTGAGGAAATTGTCCAAGACATCTACTAGGTTTGATCATTTATCCCTTTTCAGAAAAGTTGTTAGCATAGTATTTTTCTTGAAATATACTTACCGTATTTTCTCTAATAAACGCCCCCGGTGCGTTGCATTTGGAAAACAGGGGGGCGTTTATTCGAGGGTAAAGTATGAAGAAAAAAGTGTAACTTACAAAAGAACGGCAATTTCTTTTAGGCCTATGATATTAGTTTCTTCAAGCGATTTTTGTGTTTTTAACATTATTGTGCATGGATTATTAATGGAATATACTCTTTGTATATTTTCCATTTGGTTACGTTCGACTTACAGCCTTTTCAAGTCACATTCCGTAAGTTAAACGTACGTTGTTACATCCTGAAAGTATGAAAAATGACGGGGGCGTTTATTAGAGGGGGCATTTATTAGAGAAAATACGGTAGGCCTAAGCTAGTAAGTACGATACATGCAGCATGCCTGTCTACAATCTAACGCTGCGCTAAAGTGTTGTTATCCTGCATGTACTGTAAAATGAAATCGTTGTTTTTGTGTTCTTGTTAGAAATAAAATGAACGTTAATCTTGATTAAAAAGACTTAGTTATGATTATAACTAAGATGAATATAATTAATCTTGGTGGGTAAAGAATTTCATTTTTTTTATTTTTATTTGCCTTATTTTTTTTTATTGTATCCAATTTTCAATGTACTGACATCTGCTGCCTTCTCTTGGAACCAGCATGGGTGGAGGATGAACCAAAAAGTATCACGCACTGAGGTATAGGAGTTTTGACTCTTGGCCTCCAACCTATGACGTCACTCTTTCTGGTATGACTGAGATGCTGGAGGTCCCCGCTTTGAGTCCAACAGTGATTTTAATCAGCTATTTTTCCACCGATATGCAGAATAATACACACTGACATCAAGCGCAGAGGTTTGTCGTCTGCATCACACCTTCTCCCACACCCAACCTTTGTGAAAAGTGGCCAATTATTGTTGTCGATTACCGTCTTTCGGAGGGGTTGAAAGTCGTCGGTCCCGATGGTAGGACTCAGAGCTTCACTCCCTGCTTGGTTGGGGCTGGTTCTCTAAACACTTCGCAAAAAGAGCAGGGTGTTAACTCTGTGTTCATCCACTTGCCATCCTGGCACATTCCTTGGGTCCACACTGAAAACAAGTCATTGTGACTTACGTGTGCTTTTCCTGGCATATGCCTAAAAGTGAAAAACAAACAAACAAAAAAACGTTAGGCTACCAAACTTGGGCCCATGGTCATTGGGGTGAAATTCGCTCCAAACTTGCTATCTTTCCATATTAATTATTATGTACCTTTCTTGCTTGAATCCTTATTTGTAGTTCTTTGAAGTTATTTTAGTACTCAAAAAGACAAAATTAAAAGACCCTTTATGCTTGTTTTGGCAAAAAAGTTTTTCCCAGTCTGACCTTCGAAGTTTCTGTCACTCGTATTGTTAATATGTTGACGTCATATTACTTCTATTCATTTCATTTAATTTTCCAAATTCTTTAACAATAATACAGCACCTCCTACACCAACACCCCACTCTGCACCAATTGTGATGGTGCTCACCCAGCCAACCATCCCTCCTTCTCAAAAGACTGCCCCACCTGGCCTCAGGAAAAGCAGATAAGCAGACTAAAAACCGTTAATCCCAACATCACTTACCCTGAGGCCAGGAAGCTACTCCTCGCTTCCCTCCACACCAAATCTTCCTACTCGAGCACAGTCTCTTCTAATACTGCCCCCGAACACAACTAAAACTGACTCACATGCCTAAACTGACCTCACCTGGCTCTTCTTACCCAGTCCTAAGCCCATTATCATTGCCAACAATCCAACCACACCCATTACACAAACCACCTCCACCACCACTTCTCTCCACAACCTTCCTTCCTTCTCTAAGACCACTGCTGTCCCCTATCCCAACACCTCTAATGCCATCAAACTTAAGCCAACCTGGCAAACAAATATCAAACCAACAAACTAACCGACAAACCAATCAACAAACAGCCCACCATCCAAACCTACATGTATGACACTGAAGAGAGCATGGATTGTTCAATTACTGAACACCCCAAACATACTTCTTGTCCAACTTCCAAAAACAACTACTCCCAAAGAAACGGACAGATCTAAAGAAAAAAGAAGCCCAACTCAGACCAAACAGTTCTTCCTCCAGATAACCCCCTGCCTCCTTATGGCGTACAACAGAAGCAATTACAATAACACCCACAACATTACACAATGGAACATCAGGAGTCTTAAGGCCAATTCTTAAGAAATTGACCTACTGGCCACCACCTTCAACCGGGTCGTCTTCTGCCTACGAGAAACCTTCTTGAAAAGCACTCACCATTATTCCCTCAACAACTTCGCTTGCTACCATAAACATCAAGTGGAGGCTGACAGGGCCTGTGGGGGCGTCTGCATTCTCGTTAGACACGATATCCCACACAGCCCTGTTCATGTGAACACCGATCTTCAGGCCATCTATATGTCTATCTTTCTCTACAAAACCTTCACTCTTTGCAATATCTATCACCCCCCCCCTCCCCCAATGCCAACGTTCAGCCAACCAGCTTTAACAACCTCATCTTTTCTGACTTCAATGCCCACAACTCCCTATGGGGCTCCAATACCATCGCCCTCAGAGGCAAGCTCGTCGAAAATACTCATTGACAGCACAGCCTCTCCTTGTTCAACACTAACTCCCCGACCTACCTTCGCCCTGCTACAGGCTCCCTCACCTGTATTGACCTGTCTATCTGTTCCCCCAACCTCCGTGCTGTTAACTGGAATATCACTGCTGAGCTCTGGTAGTGACCATTACCCTCTTCTTATTCACTCCAACCTTCAAACCCCCATAGACCACAACCTCAATTAGAACCTCGAGAAGGCTGACTGGCCCCCTTTTCGAAACCTTCTGCGACTCGCATCTCTTCCCCCATCTCTTCGAGGGTGACGATCCCATGTCAAACTTCAGTAACATCCTTATCAACATCACCACCTGCTCCATTCCCAAAACCTCCAAATCCCCTAACCACCACCAAACCCCTAATTCACGAATGACTGCAAAACTGCCATCAAGAACAGGAAAAAGGCCCTCAAGAACTTCAAAACTAACCGGACCACCCACAACCTCAACCTCTTTTGCATCAGCCATTCCAAAGCCAGGCGCACTATCAAGGACAGTAAAACCAACACTTGAAACAACTTTATCTCTTCTCTTACCACCAACACCCCCACTAAGAATATTTGGAGAATAGTTAACAGCTTCCACGGTAGGGTGTGCAAGTCTCCCATCTCTCCTGGAATAGTAACCTCATCGCAAAAAAGGACATCATTAACCACCTCGCTGCCTCTTTCAGCAACATTTCGCCCTCAGCCAACTACCCCAAAGCTTTCAAAACCCAAAAAACTCCTAAAAAAGCCTGAACCCTCCGACAACATCGAGAGCTACAACACCCCTCTCAACCTTTATGAATACAACCAAGCCTTCTACGATGCTGGCTGCACCTCCAAGAGCCCAGATAACATCCCCTACCAGTTCCTGAAACACCTCCCCAACAAGGCCACTACTACCATACTCACCATCCTCAACCACATTTGGTCCTCACACTCCTTTTGCCCTATCTGTATTGCTGAAATGAGGATATGGGTGAAAGTCAATTATTTGAAATTAAATGATACTAAAATTGAATTTTTCATAACTGGTTCACCTCATCTTCTTAGAATACTACCTGAGTTGGAGATCACTGTTGGGTCAAGCAGTATCAAACCATCCAAATCAATCCGTAACCTTGGTGTCACTTTCAGTTCTTCGCTTTCCTTATCCAGCCATGTTGACGCTCTACGTCGGTCAATAATTTACCACATCAGAAACCTCTGGCGTATTCAAAGATTTATCGACACAAACACATGTCACCACCTATGTCGTGCTTTAATCACATCCAGTTTGGACTACTGCAACTCACTCTTTACTGTTATGTCTCGTAGAGACTTGACAAGATTGCAGCGTCTCCAGAATAGAGCAGCGTGTCTGATATTCGGTGTTGGTAGACAAACTGATCCAGGTCCATTGATCAGCAAGCTGCACTGGCTATTAATATCAAAACGGGTCACCTACAAAACACTACTCTTCATCTACAAAATTCTGAATGGTGAGGCGCCTTGGTATTTGAAGGATATGATCAAGATAAGAAAACCCGCACGTGAACTCAGATCGAGTAATGACTCCACCCGACTTCAAATACCCATATCCAATTCTGCCATAGGTGACAATAGATTTGAAATACTTGCATCCAGATCCTGGAACACTTTACCCACCCACATGAGAACTTCTCCATCCACCACAGTATTAAAAAAACTCTGAAAGACCCACTTATTTTGATATTTTTTATTTTGTTTTTGTTTTACTTTGTAAGCGCCATGGTACTTTGGTGAATGGCATATTTAAATAACATTTATTATTATCATTATCTGGAGGACAGCTATCTTCACCCCCATCCCCAAACCGGGGAAGGAAAATACCGACCCTTCCAGCTATCGCCTCATCGCCCTCACCTGCTGTCTCTGTAAAATTATGGAAAGGATTATAAACCAGAGACTAAACTGGTTCCTTGAGACCAACAGAATCCTCTTCTCTCACCAAAGCGGCTTCCGGAAACGTGGCAATACCCTGGACCAGTTAATTATATTCGACACTGCTATCCAGGCCGGGAATCCTTGCAAAAAAGGAATACCTCGTTGCCATCTTTTTCGACCTCGAGAAAGCTTTTGACACTACTTGGAAATATGGCATTATCCGCAAACTTCACACTATTGGCCTCAGAGGCCACCTCTTATCTTTATTTAAAACTTCTCTCACACAGGCAGTTCTAAGTTAACTGGGTTAACTTCACATCCCACCTCCTCCAGAAGAAACTCCTTTCGCCCACCCTCTGCAGGAAAAGTGTTCTTTTCTTCTGGATACTCTGCCATGTTGGCATCCCTGGCAATGACAGGGCTGATGCAGCCACTAAGCTTACCCTCAACATCCTCCTTACCCCTTTTCCTAAAGCCCTCTCTGACATCAAACCGTTTATCGCTTCCCTTGTTTGTAACCGCTGGCAAACCTCATGGAACTCCCAAATTGATAACAAACTCCACATCATCCAGCCCACCATTATGATCAAATCTACCATCAAAAACCTCTCTCGTATCGACAACGTTCATATTACCCATCTTAGAATAGGTCACACCCACCTCACTCACTCCCACCTTCTTATTGGCTCCCCCCAACCCCTTTGCAACAATTTCCATTGCACCCTCACAGTCCATCATGTTCTCCTCGCTTGCCTCTGTACAACCTTCCCAGAGCTTCCCTCACTCCCCACAACTCAATAGCCGAGATCTTCTAGAAAAACCCTCCGGATTAAATTATCTCCTTCCTTTATCATGCTTACCTCTACAACCATATTAAGTCCTCCTCTCCCACCCCCTCTCTCCACTTTGTTTTTTTCACCTATGCCCCTCCTCTCTCGATCCCAGCTTTCTGGCATTTCTTGTGTTCCTCTCAATCTCCCTTTGTTTTCTTTCCTTCCTACCTCTGGAATGATCTAACTCTCAGGCACAATTTGACCCGTGCTGTCGTGGTGCCGTTAAGCCCTTGTCAAACAAACAAACATAATTCATGTACACTTATTAAGCAAAGTTGATACGCTTAAATTTGCACAGAGGTTTTGGGCAAATTGATTTTTGATATGAAGACTTATATTTTAACTTGAAAATCAGCACAGTCACAGTGAAAATTGAATTTGTTTTACACATGAATATCGTAGTAACTAAATTGTTATGCTAAAAGAATACACAATGTAATACGCACGTAAGTATTATTTCCAACCAATACGAAGCTGGAACGCTTGTGTAAATATATTGACATATTTTGAGTGCGTATCTGTATCCCCTGTGCAGCCTTGAGCATTTGTGCGTCCTACAGTTTAGGCCTGTTACTGTACTTATGTACAATGTGTACAATTTTAAAGACTGCCCAGCCACAACCTAATTAACAAAAGAATAAGGGCATTTAGGACAATTTTCTGCTTATGAATATTCAAGTAAAAATATGAATATTCAAGTCAAATTTGCCCTCACGTTGGTTGTGGGCTATGAAAGTATGAAGTTTATCGATCTTTTGTGGATAATTTATCTGTGAAATTAGCAAAAACGAGCGCCCTCACTTTTCAGTCTAGTGCTCCTTTAAATGAATCAATAGTTCTGCAACTTCTTCAAGAAGTAGATTTTAGCTTTAAGTTATTTTGATGTATTTTTTTCTATTAAAAGTTGCTGGTGAGTTCTTGTGTAGTTTCCTTCTAGAGTAAAAATATCAAGTGCTCACTCAATCTTAATGCTATATAATATTTATCTGAAATTTACCACCAGAAAAGCAAACTGTCCCACCACCAGAAAAGCAAACTGTCCTATCACAAAGGGGAGAACAATCCTATCTTTAGTGCCTTTGCCTACGGACAAATCGTTTGTGTCGTGAAAATTGTAAAATTGAGCTCCTTTTCAACTTGTCATGCCAAATCAGATGCTAAATACTAAGCTTGTTCTGTTAATTTTTTCGCAATTAACAAGACAAAAAGTGCCCATTTATTTTATTTTTTCAACCAGATTTTGCTGCATGCACATTTCCCTTCGTTAAGTCTGTGATGACGTACGAAGTCCATGATGACCTCATGTCGACCTTGAGAATGGCCAGCCAGCTACAGAGCCAGTCTGTATGGTTTCTCCAGCTAGAGGGGTCACTTATCGTTACAGTCAATGGGAGAGCGCCCACCTTTTTGTGAATGCCGTATTTGACGTAGTAGAGAGCCCCTGCTGTAATAAGCACCCACCCAAGATTTTCTGACTGTTAGCGTAATTTATTTGATTAATTTGAAGATTAAAATAAGTTTTGTTACATTATTTACTTATTTTGCATCTGACATCGCTGATGATGTTTTTGTGGTTATTGTGGGTCTAGTATATAGAACCATTTCACATAATGCAGTTCAAATAACACACTGTACGCTGCCTCTGTACATGGGCTCTTATTAGGAAAAACTTTGGGTCTAAAATGTGGTGTAATTCTATTTTCGTAAGCACCCCAGATGCTTTTACGTTGAATACGATAATAAATCAACTATATCTGGCAATATCAAGTATGTTAAAACTTGATGATAGAACTCAAGATTATTGTGAAAATCAGTCTCCACTAACCTACTGGTTGGAAGAACAGCGGACTTTTGAAAATAGGATACAATGTTTCTCATTAAAGTCAATGGGAAATTGCAACATTTTGGCCTGATTTTAATTCTGATTTTAATATTGCAGAAAGAAATTTACATGACTTCTAGTATGTTATCTTGAGTGGTGTAGCCAGAGGGGGTAGTGGTAGGGGATCACCCCCATATTTTAATCCGTTGGTGCCACAACTTCGTAGGTGCCGCAACTTCGTAGGTGCCGCAACTTCGTAGGTGCCGCAACCGAGGTGTCGCAACCGCAGGTGTCGCAACCGTCGAGGTGCCGCAACCAGAGGTGCCGCAACTGCGTTGGTGACGCAACCGAGGTGCGCGTAGGTGCCGCACTGCGTTGGTGCCGCAACCGTGGTGCGCGCTGCCGCGTGGTGCCGCAACCGTGAGTGCGCTGGTGCCGCAACCGAGGTGCCGCGCGTGGTGCCGCAACCGAGGTGCCGCTGGTGCCGCAACTCGTAGGTGCAGCAACCGTGGTGCGCAACCGTAGGTGCGCGCGCGTGGTGCCGCAACTGCGTTGGTGCCGCAACTGGGTTGGTGCCGCAACTGCGTTGGTGCTGCAACTGCGCTGGTGCCGCATCTGCGTTGCTGCCGCAACTTTGTTGATGCCCCAACTGCGTTGATGCCGCATCTGCGTTGATGCTGCAACTGCATTGATGCCGCATCTGCGTTGATGCCGTAAGTGCATTGATGCTACTACATTGATGACAATGAAGTTCAAAGCAATCATATTTCTTTCCAGTATTGATACATATCTAGCACAACTCAAAGACCGCTTTGAAAAAAAATAGAGCATTGCTTACATCATTTCACATCCTTACACCCGCAGCACTGCTTAAAACTGACACCGGACATAGTGACAAACTGAAAACTTTTACACAAACGTACGGTCAAGAAATATGCAGTATTCTGCCAGACATTGACGCCTTTCAATTACCTAAAGAAATTGAAAACTGGAAAATCCATATAGTAAATAATAAAGAAGATATTTTCCCGACATGTCGAAAAAATATGAGAAATTAAACACAAAGAATTTGTTTAAGTTTTTGTATACGACACACTTGTATTACACATTCCGAAACATCTACAAGTTATATCATCTCCTTCTGACACTGCCATCATGAACCACAGCCTCAGCGGAGAGATCATTTTTAAAGCTTAAAATAATATAATCATATCTCAGGTCTACGATGAGTGAAAATAGACTCCGTGAACTATCCATTCTTGCAATTGAAAAAAAAAAAATGGTTGATTAAATTCATTTTGAAGAAACTGTAGATGTATTTGCTAGTTTTGAATGTTGTTGATTTCTTTTGTAACAGAAGCATAAATATTAAAGGAATATTCCCATGAATTTCATATATATGATATAAACCCCCAAAAAATTAATTTGGTGTAAAAATCATGTTGATGTCTTTTTCCGTTTAGGAGTTATTGCATTCAAAGTATGTGCAAGTGGGTAGAAAAGAGTGTACAGTGTGATGTCTTAAAGGCAAATCCATTAAATTAGTATTTATTTCTTTGAAAACTAATTGCCTCTTCCTAATCACAATCTGCTCATGAACCTTGCACTTAAAGCAAAAGAAAAATATTTATTTGTTTCATAGAAACACATAAAAATTGTCTTGGATCTGCCTTTATGATATCACATTTTATTCTGCGAGGTCATTTTTCAACAAACTTACACAATCTTTTAAAAGTTACAACTCCTAAATGTGTACATATATCAGCATGTTTTTACACCAGTTTGTTTCTTTAATTGTCCTCTATCATATATGTGAAAATGAAAATTCATGGGAATATTCCTTTTAAGGATTAGTTCAGGGGTCAAGCAAGTTTATCGTATAAAAGAGGACTTTATAAGAAACAAAATAGTGAAGAAACTTCTTAAATGGGATATTTGGATTAGGAGATATTCAAGTTTATAAAGTTCTATCTTATCTGGGTGGGCCTATACATGACTCAGTGTAGTGAGTCTACTATGGGAAGTTGGAGCCCTCTTTACCAATTCTTTGTAATAATGCATTTTAAAGAAAATTGATTTAACTTATTGTGTCTAATTCCATAAATTTATACAGAACTTGATAAACTTAAATATCTCCTTAAATGGAAAAAAAGTTTGGAATGCTTTCTTCACCAGTTTGTTTTTTTGAGTTCCTCTTTCATATGAGATGAACTTGCGTGACCATCAAACCAATCTGTTAAAGGCCTATTGATAGATTGAAAGAGCAGGGCCTATTGATAGATTGAAAGAGCAGGGCCTATTGATAGATTGAAAGAGCAGGGCCTATTGATAGATTGAAAGAGCAGGGCCTATTGATAGATTGAAAGAGCAGGGCCTATTGATAGATTGAAAGAGCAGGGCCTATTGATAGATTGAAAGAGCAGGCCTATTGATAGATTGAAAGAGCAGGGCCTATTGATAGATTGAAAGAGCAGGGCCTATTGATAGATTGAAAGAGCAGGGCCTATTGATAGATTGAAAGAGCAGGGCCTATTGATAGATTGAAAGAGCAGGGCCTATTGATAGATTGAAAGAGCAGGGCCTATTGATAGATTGAAAGAGCAGGGCCTATTGATAGATTGAAAGAGCAGGGCCTATTGATAGATTGAAAGAGCAGGGCCTATTGATAGATTGAAAGAGCAGGGCCTATTGATAGATTGAAAGAGCAGGGCCTATTGATAGATTGAAAGAGCAGGGCCTATTGATAGATTGAAAGAGCAGGGCCTATTGATAGATTGAAAGAGCAGGGCCTATTGATAGATTGAAAGAGCAGGGCCTATTGATAGATTGAAAGAGCAGGGCCTATTGATAGATTGAAAGAGCAGGGCCTATTGATAGATTGAAAGAGCAGGGCCTATTGATAGATTGAAAGAGCAGGGCCTATTGATAGATTGAAAGAGCAATACATTTTGAGCAGAACAGTCTGTGAATGGTGGCAATAACACGTATAGTTTTCAAGTTATGACAAATCAACCTTTGTAACAAATTTAGACTTTGTACAGTTGTAAAAGGTGATTATGTATGAACAGGGATACTAACATTATTTAATGTAATTTTTTGTTTTTCCAAATTTTAAAACATCAACGGTTCTCAGATTGTGTTTTACTTTTAATTTTTGGTGAATGATAATATCTAATTTCCTGTTTACTGTAGCCAACTTCTCCCATTAAAAATACATTTTTGAGAAGGACTGAACAACAAAAAGTTAACAGAAGTAGTTTCCTATAGTCTGATATAGTTGTCCCAATCTGAGGTCACAAAATATTGCGTGTTTTATGCTAATCGGGTATCTAAGTTTAAAAAGCTGTAGCATGTTAATTTTGAACCAAATCTGATGAAGCTTTTGGTTTTGCATGGTTTTTTAGTATATTTTAAGCTCGTGTTGTTGCTACCTTCCAAGTTTCTATGCATCTTTGTGGTCGGTTTATCATGATATTTGAGAATACGGCTAATTACTTTTTAAAAATCATTATAAAAGAGCACTTCATTCCTGCAACTCGAAAAAAGGAAAATGAGAACGGACGTTCAACATTAGGTTTTTTTCTCCGAGAGTATAGATTTGTCAAATGGTCTGAAATGTTTGGGTACTTCAACAAGCTTTGGCATTCCAGGTGCTTATTATGTTTTTATATTTCAAAAAGCACTTTTTCAGAAAAAGGGGATTCTTCGGCAATAATATATTAAACATCTGTGCGAATTTGTAACATGGAACTAAGACAAAAGAGAGAGGGGGTAAGAGTGAGAAGGGGAGAGAGGGGCAAGGTGAGTGTGGGGGGGGGGGGCGCATGATACAGAAAAGGCTTCTTTTAAAAGTTTGACAACATTTACACAATTTTGTAGTAAATTTTTGAAAACCTTTCTTTTAGACTACCCATATTTCTCAAAGAGTGATGATAAACCTATAACTATGTAAACAATAAAATATTATATTTCCACATTATGCATTTTCATGATTTTGAGTTTTGTATATGGTGTATTATACACTGTAGTTCTCTATGACATGAATTTTGAACTGTATAATACACCTTGTTTTGTGACATACTTTTTTTCCCTTGAATGTCAATTTCATGAGAGTTCCCACTGAACCCCTACTGGGGCTTCGCCCCTTGAACCAACTAGGAGCCCTTAAGTGAGCCCCTGGACCCCATGCAGACAAGTCGACGATTGACACAAGTCGGTGTCACCTCAACTACACCACTATATATCTTGTTGGTTCAATTTCCTGCCACTTGTTATCAATAATTGTCTTAGCTCTGTATTGGCATCAAAAGCAGTTTAAAATGAAATAGTAAAGTGAACTTTAGGCCTTAGTTTTAAGATTCCTTTAAAATTGCAGCCATTTTGTCTGATTTTTGGTCAAAAACTCCCAAGTTATGTGGGATAGAAATTCACTCTGATAAATGTTTTAATTCTTTCTTAAATGTAGAGATAAAGCCAAAGAAAAATAAATATCGGCAAATAAATCTTCTGAATTTTAAGTCTTTCTGATCTCCAAAATACTCTTATCTCAGTCATTTAGTGGGAAGGCTATATCAAATGTGTTTTAAATCAAAAGAACTTTACATTATTCTTAAACTGGCAAAAAAAATCGTTTTTTTCAAATTTGTGTGTAGGAGAAAATTATTTTTGAATATTTTGTTTCAATTTTCAAGTGGACTAGAGATCATGAAAAAAACTGCATAAATTTGAACAAATTATATTAGATTTGCAATATATGATTTGTCTGAATGAGTTGAACTGAAAATAAAGTCATAATCTCCTTTTTAAGTATACTCTAAATTATTTAGTTTTGGAGAAAAATATGAATATATGAAAATTACCCATTAATGTTTAGCCCTATTTTACTCTACAAATCTACCCAGAAGCAAAGGAAATTCATTTACAATTTAGGGACAAAACCTTCAATTGTGGACCAAGATAAGGAGGTGAATGCATGTTTTTGCAGGCCTTGCCCCCCTCCTCCCCCCCCCCAAAAAAAGACTGAAAGCTAGATAGAGCGAAGATACATGGCCTTAATATCTGTACATAGATATTTGTTTTCATTTTTAATGACAAATTTTATGATGGTTTTTTAAAATCAATTAAAGCAATTTCAATTCAGAATATGATGTACTGTATAATACATTAAGTTTCATGTTTGTTTATAACTTGTTAGAATTTCTTAATTACTCACTCTGGGATGCAGGCAGGCATGATACTGTATATACCCGATGTATTTGTTGCCGCAGTACATTCAGAATGATTAATTGAGATTCTCTTGTGTGTAATGTGAAACATTTCAACTATGAGTACCTCTCAACTAATCTGCATTTTTGATGAAGTAATTAAAGAGGTGTCATATTTCTGTGGGCTGTCTTGAATTTGTTTAAATTAGTTCTTCATTTGTACGTGCCTTTTGCTGTAGGGCCTCATGGAATTTATCGGCATGCACTTAAATATTTAAATATTCAAATTAAAGTTTGCATTGGATTTTTATAGTTTTTTTATTGGTGTTTATTTCATGTTCAATAGCATTCTATTTTTAAATATCTTGCAACACTAGGGCTGTGCGAAATCTAAAAAAATTGTGACAGTTATTATTCAATCTCAGTATTTAGCAAAAATTTAGGCATAACTTTACCCAAGACTGCATAATTCGTTTGATCATCATTACATTGTCTTTCTCATGTAGGTTTTTATGCACAGATTACATGCACTTGATACTACTTATACAGTAGGTGGTGAGTTGTGGGTGTGGGAAGTGGTTGGTGGTGGAATGGGGAAGGTGGTGAGCCAGAGAAAAGACTTGTTATTTTATTTTTCCTGTTATAAATCTACGGTTAATAACACTTTCATTCTTTTGTATTTTGCAATCGAAAGGATGTAATTGTTGCAATGCGCAGATCTTATTAGCTGTTATCTCACTTTCCATTACTTTGTTTCATAATGTTGTTTTTTATTGCTTGTTTTACCGTTTTGCTTTCTGCTGTTTATTTTGTGGGAAAGTGCTTCACCTAGCTTAGTAATTGCATTGGCTTTGTGGGAACAAATTTTTATTGGTTAAAACTGGTTTGAATATAAACATTGAAAGAGACAAAAATGATATGAAATGTTTGCTGGTCTGAAGCTGAGAATGTTAACTTTATGAGGCTGTAGATCTCTGGGTCACGAAATGGTGAATATTCATGAGGCCGCTTTTGAATGACACATAATTACTAAGCCAACTTGACCATATATAAAAAAGTAGACAATACTGTTGTGAATATCAAAACAATTTTAGCAGTTTTACATTTTGCGCTCGTAAAGTCATTAGTGTTCACGACATCACCAGGAACACTTTACTGCACAACATGATCAGAAATGAGATATTGTGTTCTATTTGTCAACAATACAGTGATGTTGCTAACGATCACAGATTACCCTCAGTCAATTTCAAACATTTTCCATCTTTTTTTCCTAGTATCCTAAAATTCATATTCTAATTTTTGCATTAATAAAAGAAAACCTTTTTGCTTTTTGCACTTGTGACTTGTTGTATATCTTTTTTGCCTGAATGTATAGTCAATCGGGCTATTCAATGTTCAAATTTCTTCATTTTTTTTCAGCATTGGAAGAATATATTCTCTCTGCTGCTCTGAGGTGATTTTAATGTTAGAATATGACCTTTTTCTTTTCCTAACTGTGATAATTAATTGTATTATCGAAAATTTATCTATCATTTAGAGCCATAATTTTGTGGCATCAAAAACTGAAAAAATGCAGAATCTTCAGAGCTTCCAGGGTCTTTGCCCCTAGCTGGCCTTTGGTGACAAAAATATTCTCTCATTGATTATACTTTGCTGATGCATAGGCATATACTGAATCAACATTTTCAAGAGGGAAAAGGGTGTTTTGACTGAATATGATTTTCTTTTCTTGTAAAATTTTGACAGATTTTATGAAATTTTGACAAGAAAACTATCAGCTAAAGATGCAGGTAACATATTTCTTTACTTTCCACATTTCTATGACTTTATTTTTAAGAGGTTTTTGACTCAAAATATCCAATAATGTTTTGCCTGCTGTGAATTTCTTTGATTTTCCTAGAAAATTTATTCTGTACCTGCTTAGAAATATAAATGACAACTCAAATGTTTTTCTGAATTTAAGAATTTAATTTTCTTTTCTTTTCATCAATTGAATTTTTTTATCTTCAGCTTTTATATGTGGTAAAGAATTATAGTTCTATTTGGGAGATATTCAAGTTAAACCCTTACTCTACCACACGGTGATATCGCCGTTTTGGGTGCCCCATCTTTGGCCCCGCCTCCTGAGCGCATTTCAAAAAAAGTGTTGGTAGAGTAAGGGTTAATCAACCTGTGATAAATGCGCCAAAACTCGAAAATATAGGCAGTAGTCCTGATGGGTGGCCCAGCGGGTCCCGGAAGCGGAAGGGGCCCGACTCTGCTGCCTGGAAGACAGAGGACCCTTTAATAATCATGCCTTGATTAACCCTTACTCTACCACGCGGCAATATTATTACCGTTTTGGGTGCCCCAGCTTTGGTCCCGCCACCCGAGCGCATTTTCAAAAATGTGCTGGTGGAGTTAAGGTTAAAGCTCTGTCATATCTGTGTAGAAATAACTGGTATAGTAAGTCTACTATGGAAAGTTGCCATTTTTATCCTCACATTGTTAACAATTGTTAATGTATTTTAAAAACAAGTTTATTTAATTTTTCACTATTTAAATTATTTTTCCTCAAACTTTCTTTAGGTGGTATATTATAAATAACCTTCCTAGATTCAGTTTTACTTTGTTTTTGACATATCCCATGGTTTTTAAGCCATAAACTTGCAGGACAAAACATGATAGATTTACATTAAGACATTGAACAATCTGAGGCTATGACATCACTAGTCTGATTTCAGTCGTTTCTATGCAAATTATACCAAACTTAGATATCTCCTTTGCGTAATAAGGTTTTTAATGGTTTCTTTACTATTTTGTTTCTTTTGAAATAGACTAGCTTGACCCCTGAACTAATTCTTTTAAACCATTTTGGCAGTGGCATAGCAAGGGCCCTACAGGCTGGGGGAGTGGGGACCTGTGGCCCCTTTGGTATAACAACCCTCCACACTGAGGAGTGGGGAGGGGTCATTGATCGGAAGGGACTATTAGCTGATTACTAGACCTAGCCAACCAACCAAGTTTATATTGACAGGTAGGAATGAACAAGAATACAACAATACATAGCGGGCCCCACCGCTGTGGTGTAGTGGTTAGAGCTTTGTCCTCTCACCCGCACGTTCTGGGTTCGTATCCCGGTGGGTTTGCAACCAGTGAGTTAACAACTGGTTATCAAAGGCCGTGGCCGTCTTGATATAATTCCAGCACTGGATGCTTTCGGGATGTTAAACCTTGCTATGCTATGCTAAACCCACCAAAATGGGTTAAAAATTGACCATTTTACACCCTTTTTAATTTATTCAAGGATGTGTGTTAATTGATGATGTCATCAGTTAACAAGTTCTCCATGTTGATATGTAAATTTAAAATTTGTTTTGCTTCTTTGCCACTTTAGAGTAACAGTATAAATTGGCTAAGATTGAATCTCATTTTTGATTGGTTAAAACTTTCCTATCCTAGTTTTCTTCTCATTAGCAGTCATGTACTCTTATTACAAAGCCTAGGTGGGTGGCTCTTTGTTATTGGTCATCTTAATTAGTTCTTGTATCCTAAGTCATTATTTGTTTTTTTATCATGCTTTCACTACCATTTACCTGAAGAACTCTTTGTACCCGATTACTTATGTTTATTAATTTTGTTTAGTTTGACATCTGCCATCCTGTGGCACGTGCATCGATCGGGCCCACTCATTGCATATAAAGTTGAATATATTTGTATATTGCTCAGACCCAGACATCATCTTCTCTTAATTGTAATATCTTGAAAGGGCAGCTGTATTTGAATAAATGTCTCTCAATGGTGATCATAAGCCCGTTCAATATTTTGAAGGGATAGATCGTGTTTTGGCAGAATTTAGACACAAAAGTTTATAGACTCAAATCTTAAGCATGCATATATAAATTATCATACCTTTTCTGCATATATAAAATGATTGATTTAGTGGCTTGACAAGTTCATATGATAGAGGGTAAAAATAAGAATGATACTGAATAAACTATTTTTCTAGAAACTAGTCTTTGTTTTTAAAATTTGTATAGAAACGACTCAGGTGCCTAAGTATTTGATGTTGCCAGCATCATATCTACTCGGGAGGACATGAATCTATCTGTCGATTCCCCATCAATTCGGGCATGATTGAGATGTATCTCTGGTTGAAATAGTACATCAGACATTTCACATCTGTCCAAGTGTGCTGTTGTCAAAGTTGGGATGATACACTTCTGATATCTAACTGATTTGGGCATGATTGGGATATCTGATTCAAACAGTACATCCAACATTTTACATGCCTGACTTTGAAGATCATGTATGATGTTGTATAAGCATCATGCCGAGTCGGGAAGTCATTATTATGATTACTAGCCAAATCAGGCATGATTAAAATATATCCATGATTTAAACATAACATCTGAATTTAAAACTCCGCTTTTCCGAAACATTCACAAAAGTATTTGTCTTTTTGTGAACAAACAAAAACAAGTTACTTAACTATATTAAAACCAATGAGCAAATGTGTAAGGGAACTGAATTTTTCTATGCATGTTTTGATATTTGATCTGTCCAACTGAAAGGGATTTTGTTTTTGTATGTATTTGTGTGAGGGTGGGAGGACATCCTTTTAATTATATATGTATAATATGATATATCATATATATAATTTAGGCATGGTTGCATATTATTGAAAAGTACAATGATTAGAAAATTCTCCCTAAGCCCTATGGGGAGCCAACTGTTCATGTTGCCACATGTATGCTTGTCTATCCCTGTATCTGGCAGAATTAACATCATCTCACATTATTGTTAATAACACAAAAAACATGGTAATGATGCGCCATTTCTGATATATTGTAGCCTATTACATATAGTTTGTAAATATTGACACCACTTTCTGTTAAAAACTTTGTAGAATGCAGAATTGCCGTTTAAATTGAGAGCATCAATAGTCCTATAAATTTGTACATGCCGTGACACCTGACCATGTATGGTGCATCGATCTCTTTGAACAAGTTTGTTCTACCATGGAGGTACCACTGAAGTGATACCTCCATGCTTCTACCATGATCACAGACCCCTAGCTTTGCTGTTTTACAGGGGTGGCCTGCCCCATCCCTCCATGGGCCTTGCCATTCCCCCTGGGGGTCCATCCTGCCCTCATGGGAAAAAATGAATTATTTTTTTAGATTTTTTTTTTTAAACTTTATAATTTTAATTAACCTTATAATTGAAATACCTTACATGGATACAGAAACAGAATGATAGCATAGTAAGCAATTGTCCTGTTTGGCTCATGACTGGTCCTTATCTGTCAGAATAGTTTCATTCTGAGGTATGATATAGCTCAAATCAGCTTCTTCACCATGGGATTGAGCCTTGCCCCTGGATTCCCATGCCGAAAAAAAAAGGGCTTCGCACACGCATTAATGTGCCCTTCAACAAGTCTAGCACCCTGCCCCTTTTAAAATCAATCAAGCTAGGGGTCTAAATCTGTTTCATAATCAAATGCATATTCATAATATTTAGTCAGGTGACAAATGGATTAATTTCCTGTCACCAAAACCAACAAAAAACGCAGGGCTTCTGGGGGCTTTCAATACATTTTGTACTGTAGTTGTGCCCCCCTCCTAATAAATATGCTCTGACAAGGCCATTGGACATTTTACGTTTATCCTTATCGTGTACAAGGCTGCTGTTTTTATGATCCATTTTTCGTGTAAATTAAATCTTGATTACAGTAACATTTCACAGAATCTGTTTTACCATCAAATTATCTCTTGTAGCATTATTCAATCTTTGTTATAAAGTGAAATATTATTCATGAAAGGCAATTAGTGCATCCATAAATAATTCAAAGTCATATCAGACTTATAGTTGTGATACATCGTCCCTAATTTAAATACAAAGTTAATTATTAGTTAATTAATTATATTCTAGTATTTACTTATTGAAGGAGCACTCGAGTGAAACCCTAGGCCATATTGTGTACATCCCCTTATTAACCTTGCATTTCTAAATGTCTGAAACATCTCCACTTTACCCCCTTTCATTTGAACAACTTCCAGGTAAGTGTTTGCACCAGACATGCTTCAGTCGATGACATATGATACCACAAGGATGTTTTCTGTCATGGCCCTCAGGACGCAACATGACTGGTATTGTAAACTCCATGCTCAAAATCAGCCATATTTTAATTGAAAACTATATTTTAAATTTTATTAAATGAAGAGAATAAAACTTCAAATTAAGTGCTATTTATTGAAGGTTGTATTTTAATGGTTACTACTATGCTACAATCAATTTCAGCAGAGCTATTTAACAAATTTAAGACATTGTTTTTATTCGCAAGCCATGTAAATATGCAACGTTTGAGGAATGTAGAAAATTTTCGGTGCCAATTCAATTTTTTAATAGCCAGGCTTAGAAAATGATATAAAGAATGGTATTATTTACACATTTTTACTGTTTCAGAAACGTAATAGAATATATTTATTACACCAAAATATTTGTTGAAGAGTCTCAAAGAGATAGTGAAGGAGAATAATATTATTTGAAATGAACGAGACTAGTCTCACCGGATGTAGTGAGAAAAACACTGCACTCAGTAGCCACTACATGCTAGACAATACGTGCAGTACTTGTATACTAGCCATGTAGTGGCTATAGCATATACGATCAGAATGTTGACTACACTGGATGCGGTTCTGAAACTTAAAGAGTTAAGTTAGCAGGTTAAGAAATTGTTAGCGTCCATCACGTACACACTGCAATCTTGCAACCTGTCAACTTGATTCGGCGTAGGTAGAATTTATTTCAGGATAACCAACTTGCAGATCGGCTTTATTTATTGTATCTTGAGTATTCTATTTTATAATGAATAAATTAAAACCTTTGTTTTCTTTCTTTAAGGGTCTTGTCTAGCTTTTTGTTTTGGGGAGGGGGAGGGGGGCTTATCCCCCCCCACAAAAACCCCCAAAAAATTACTGAAGGCCATTTTCAGATTAGGGAGGACAGAGGTATAGAAGTTAGGGCCCACCCCCGTAAAGGGGTTCTATTTCCCGGCTGCATGCGTTTTATTTTGATGAAAATTTGAAATTATTAACATAAAATTGAAGGAAAATGCATAAAATTGTTGGAAATTTAGTTTGATTTTGGCAACACTTTCTGAGATTTTCTCAAATTGAGAGTGGTTTACTGGAAAGTGAAGAATTTTCCTGGAAATTAAAGAAAATTTTCTGAAAATTGAAGAAAATTTCACCGAAGAGTTTCAACTCTTTGATTTCACGAAAATGAAGGAAATTCTCCCAAAATGGAGGAGAATTTACAAAAATTAACAAAAATTTCCTTAAATTTTATGAAAATTTTGCAGAAGTTGCATAATTTTTTTTTTTGAAGGGAGGGGGTATGATTTTTTTTGGGGGGAAGCCCCGTCCCCTTAAGACATGCCACTGCTTTCTTTATTACTATCCATACAAAAAATTAAATGCCATGACAGCTCTTTTTTAAAGGGTTACCTAAGAATCCGGTGTTCTTGTTTTCTTTTCTTTCTGGCAGCCAGCCTCAAGTGACAGGTGAAGATCCATTATATGAAAGAGGACTTCAAAAGAAGCAAAATGGTAAAGAAAGTATTCAAAAAACTTATTCCGTTAAGGAGATATTCAAGTTTAAATTTGGTATCATTTCTGTAGAATGTACTGAAATCAGACTAGTTGTGATGTCACAGCCTCAGATTCCTCAAAATCTTTATGTATTTTAAAGAAAGTTTATTCAATTTTTCCAGTATTTAAATTATTTTCCCTCGAACTTTCTTCAGATGGTGGTATATTATGAATACCATTCCTAGATTTAGTTTTACTTTTTTGACATATTCCATTGTTTTTACCCCACAAAATTGCAGGACAAACTATATTAAAATACATAAAGACTTTGAGGAATCTGAGGTTATGACATCACAACTTGTCTGATTTCAGTCGTTTCTACACAAATGATACCAAACCCTAAACTTAAATATCTCCTTAACAGAATAAGAATTTTGAACACTATCTTTACCATTTTGTTTCTTTTAAAGTCCTCTTTCATATAAGATAGACTTGCTTGACCCCTGAACTAATCCTTTAATTGAATGCTGTTCTTGTGTTGTTTCACATGTTGATTATATCAGGATCGGATCATGTCAATGTTACGCTAAGTTTTGTTATAGAAACAGAGAATTGGTGCAATCAATATATGATATATTACAAGCTGGGGAGTGTTAATTTTGAATTTTGTCCCAGAATTTTGTTTGAGATTGTTGATTTCGTTTATGTTTGAGTCAGTGCAACAGGACCAGTTTGTGTACTGAGTTAAATACAAATATTATACATCGAATCACATTTACTATAGTCGATATTTTAAAGGGACATGGACAGTAGGGATTATCCCAAAATGCAAAAACATGGGGTGAAGTGTCAAATGCTCCATCAACTCGAAAATTTGCTGAAAAATTGACCATTCATTATGCACCTATCAATTGAATGTCCCACTCCCTATACCCCGGACAAGGTGCGTCATTGCACGACACAGCATTGCATGATCTGCGTCATGCAAGTGGTGTATTTTGACACACCCCTCAGTCACACAATTGACTAACATCTTGTCTCAAAATGACTGTACCTGCGTCACAAAAGTCACACACATTTCAGTGTAATTGACGCACACCACTGTCATGAAAGCGACAGACATCACATTAAAGGGGTTAGTATAGGCAAAAAGCTTCCACACATGGAGAGCAGATAATCGTAAAACATTTATATCAATGTGTGTAGCCGCCATCGTAAAACTCCCTAAATCACCAATCGGAAGTCGTAAAAAATCCCGTAAAAACCCCCATTAAATCACTTCACAACATGCGCTTTGACACCGCTCTCGTGGAGATGGCCTGGTTACATAATAGGTGTACCAACTTGTGTGTAACGCATCGTATATACACAGTACATATATTCAGAGTTTGTTCAGCTGTTGTAAACTCTGTACTATTAGATAGGCCTACATTTCTTGGCAGTTTTAGTTGCTTAATTGAACAATATTCAGGCTTACGGAAAAGAAAAGAAGCTTCTGTCTTTTGACTTACCATATCACATGTACCCAGGCAAATGTCTTCTACCACTTTTCAACAGAATTAAAAAAATCAGTACATTTTGGGGAAAATTTGCCGCCTGTCCCCACACTTTTTTGAAAAGAGGCCATACCCCTCCCCCCCCCCCCCTCCCACACTTTTCAAATGAGAATTACGGCCCTAGCTGGGTACTTGCCAAACAGTATGTAAGCCTAACATTACTCGCTGTGAGTACTCACTCTGACATTGACAAATTCCGAGCCAGATTTGTTCACGGGGGTGGCAGGGAATGAAGCAAGTGCTAAGGGCTTTTGTTAAACACAAGTGAGGACCAGGTACTCACCCTGTGTGACATTTACCTACTACAATGAGTCACCCTATGTAACATTTACCCACTACGAGGAGTACCCACTCTTGATATAAATCAAATCCGTACCAGACTTGTTCACGGGGGTGGGGAATGAGGTGCAAAGGGCTTTTGTCAAACACAAGAGGCCAGGTACCCACTCTGTGTGACATTTACCCACTACAAGGAGTACCCACCCTATGTGACATTTGCCCACTACAATGAGTACTCGCCACACTGTATGTGATATTTACCCACTGCGAGGAGTACCCACCGTGACTCTGACATCGACCAATTCCGACTTGTTAATTAAGGTGAGGAATGAAGCATCTTATGAACTCTAGAGAGAACCAGGCCAATGGGCGGGATACCTCTCACTTTGGCCCCCTCAAATTCAGTCTATAGGGGCCCCAGAAAGCTCTTATTTGTTTGGTGGTTTGGGAAAGTGACTGTATGGAATTCAGGATTCTGTGAAAATTTTGCCTTAAAGGCCTCGCCTCATAGCCTCAAAGAACAACAGTATATACCAGCTAGGTATAAATTTACAAGTCATCATCTATCCCCACTCCCTACCAACTCCAAAAAGGACAGTAGAAAGCAAATCCAGTAGTCAAAACAAGATTTATTGAAATATGATTAACTTCTGCAAAAAATATGAAGAATACTCAAGTATCAAGATTGATCTCAATAAATGCAAAATGAACGATTATGAATTTTGCAGCACTTCTTACCAGGAAAAATATAAACTAATTATTCCAAAGGTATTCAATTATGATATGCATTTCACCCACAAACCAATCATGTTAAGTGTTACAAAGAAAGACTAAACATAAGCAGAGTAAAATGTGTTAATACATTTTCAAATACATTTTCAAATACATTTTTAAATACATGATATAATTGACACACAACTAAATTCTCTTATAAATGAAACTGACATTTTCTCATAACTAATATCTTTCTAATTCTGTACAGTGAACAGAAGAAAATAGGTTAAAGAAAAAATACTGTTGAACCTGTTAGCTGAATTCTAAGTTGTTGAAGACCTTAAATACCTACTTCTTTCCTGGGATATAGCGCATGCAACTTTTTTTTTACCTGATGAATAAATCAAACAATAAGTTGTTGCCCACATATAATACAACTCTTTTTGAAGCTTCTCAACCTCAACTTCATAATATTATACTTGAAACAATGAAAGTGTGGACTCGCATTTATTTATAGCATATAGCATTTATACTGTACTATTTGCTCTGCAAATGTTAATGAAACCTTTAGTGTTTACATTTCCAAAGGCACCTACTAGTATCACCAACCAAATTAAATCAGGTTTTGTTGTGTGCCTTTGTTGTGTGTAATCGGATTTCCCTTTTGATTTACCTTGAGTTTATCTGTAAATATTCATCTTTTTCTACATTACCATACCGATAACATTTGCTGTAAAATCTGAACAGCTTAAGAGTAATAGCCAAATTAAATATTTTAGGTGAAATCAGTTAAAGATTCGAGACAATTCACCTTTCTAAAATGGTCAAAGCTAATAAACTTATAAATAAACCTTGTGTACGAGAGCGACGTGACAACTGCTTCTATTCTCTTAAACTATTTTCGCTCCATTTTCTCTCCAATTTGCACCATTTTGTTTTATAACTTCATTTTCGGAGTTTCTTCTCGGTGGATGGGTTTTTATTCTCGGTGAGATCGTTTCTTTTCTTTTTTCTATTATATTTTCCCTCGTTCTGTCCCGACTTTTCACGCCCTTCGTTACTAATACAGCGGTCCCCATATAGTGGTTCCGCGATTTTTTTTCTAGCTGCCTCGGGTCTCTCGGCCCTTGGTTTTTTTCTTTCATAATGACGAAGCGCCTATGTAGTGACCTTGACCCCCCTCCCCTCCCCGTGACCCACCTGCTACCATCGTTGACCATTCTGCAACCCCAATCCCAAAAATCCTTATAATCCATGCCACCAACAAGCAGGAAAGCTTTAAAAAAGTTTCTCCTTTCCTCATCCATAAAGCCCTCTTTGGCCTTGTCGGTACCCTCCCCAAAGTCTCTACCCTTAGATCCGGTGATCTCCTGGTGCACTGCACCAGGGACACACAAGCCACCACCCTCCTTTCCACCAAAACCCTATCCAACTCTGGTATCGACATCACAGTCACCCCCCATCGTTCCCTAAACTCCAGCAAAGGCGTCATACGCACCCGCGATCTTGCGTACATGACCGATGACGACCTCCAAGAAGAACTAGCTAACCAACATGTAACTGAAGCCCGTCGTCTCGTTCTAAAGAGAGACAGAGCCGAAACTCCCACCAACACCATATTTCTTACCTTCGCAACACCAACTCTCCCTCCCACATCATTGCGGCTACCTGAGAATCCAGGTCGCCCCTTACATTCCTAACCCTTTACGTTGCTATAATTGTCAGAGGTATGGCCACGGAAAAACTCCTGCCACAGCCAAGCGCTGTGGTAACTGGAGCCCCGGACCATGACAACACCTCCTGCACCAACCCCCACTCTGCACAAATTGTGACGGTAAACACCCAGCAAACCATCCCTCCTTCTCGAAAGACTGTCCCACCTGGCTTCAGGAAAAACAAATAACAAAACTTAAAACCCTTAACCCCAACATAACCTACCCTGAGGCCAGAAACAATTCCTCGCTTCTCTTAACTCCAAGCCTTCCTACTCAAACGTAGTCTCCTCTAACTCTAATTCCGCCCCCAAACACAACTAACACAACAAAAACTAACTCCCATGCCCAAACCGACCTCACCTGGCTCTTCTTACCTAGTCCTAAGCCCATCACCATTTCCAACAACCCAATCACACCCAATACCCACACCACCTCCACCACCACTTCTCTCCTCAACCTCCTTCCTAAAGCCCCTACCGCCCCCTACACCAACACCACTAATACCTTCATACATCAAGCTAAAACCAGCCAAGCAAACAATCAACAAACCAACAAATCAACCAACAAACAACCAACCAAAAAACAACCAATCAACAAACAACCAATCAACAAACAACCCATCTCCCAAACCCACACTGAAGAGAGTATGGATTGTTCGATTACCGAACACACCGATCATACTTCTCGTCCAATTTTCAAAAACAATCGCTCCCAAAGAAACAGATCCAAAGAAAAAACAAGCCAACTCAGACCCAGCAGATCTTCCTCCAGATAACCCCCCGCCTCCTTTATGGCATACACCACAAACAATTACAATAACACCCACAACATCATACAATGGAACATTAGGAGCCTAAAGGCCAATTCTGAAGAAATCGACCTTCTGGCCTCCACCTTCAACCCGGTCGTCTTCTGCCTACAAGAAACTTTCTTGAAAACCACCGACCATTACTCCCTTAACAACTTTGCTTGCTATCACAAACATCGAGTGGATGCTGACAGGGCCTGTGGTGGCGTCTCCATTCTCGTTAGACACAATATCCCACACAGCCCTGTTCGTGTGCACACCGACCTTCAGGCCATCTGTATTTCTATCTCCCTCCACAAAACTTTCACTCTCTGCAATATCTATCTCCCTCCCAACACCAACATTCAACCAACCAGCCTTAACAACCTCATCTCTCAGCTTCCCACCCCCTTCATCCTTCTTGGTGACTTCAACGCTCACAACCCTCTGTGGGGCTCTAATACCACCACCCCTAGAGGCAAGTTCATCGAAAACGCTCTCCGTCAGCACAGCCTGTCCTTACTAAACACTAACTCCCCGACCTACCTTCATCCTGCCACAGGCTCTCTCACCTGTATTGACCTGTCTATCTGTTCCCCTAACCTCCTCCCTGATTTTAGTTTGAAAGTCACTGCTGACCTCTGTGGTAGGGATCATTACCCTCTTCTTATACACTCCAATCTTCAAATCCCCACTGAGCACACCCCAATTGGAACCTCGACAAGGCTGACTGGTCCCTTTTGAAACCCTCTGTGACTCACACCTCTCCCCATCTTCTCGAGGATGAGGATCCCATGTCTAACTTCAGTAATATCCTTATCAACATCGCCACCTGCTCAATTCCCAAAACCTCCAAACCCCAAATCATCCCCCCCAACCCCTGGTTCTCGGATGACTGCAAAACCGCCATCAAGAACAGGAAAAGAGCCCTCAGGGACTTTAAAACTAACCCGACCACCCATAACCTTAACCTCTTTCGCATCAGCCGTGCAAGGCCAGGACGCACTATCAAGGACAGTAAAACCAACACTTGGAACAACTTTATCTCTTCTCTCACCACCAACACCCCCACTAAGAAGATTTGGAGAATGGTTAACAGCTTCCACGGCAGAGTAGGCAAATCTTCCATCTCCCATCTCTCTTGGAATGGAGACCTACTCACATAAAAAAAACATCGTTGACCACCTCGCCGCCTCTTTCAGCAACATCTCGTCCTCGACCAACTACTCCAATGCTTTCAAAATCAAAAAAGCTTGCGATGAAGCCCGGAGAATCACTTTTCCCTCTGACAACTCTGAAAGCTACAACACCCCTCTCACCCTTTCTGAATTAAACCACGCCATCAACGACGCTGGCTGCACCTCCAAGGGCCCAGATAACATCCCCTATCAGTTTCTGAAACACCTCCCCATCAAGGCCACCACTACCCTACTCACCATCTTCAACCACATTTGGTCCTCACACTCCTTTCCCCCTATCTGGAGGACAGCTATTGTCATCCCCGTCCTTAAACCGGGGAAGGATAGCACCGACCCCACCAGCTACCGACCCATCGCCCTTACTTGCTGTCTCTGTAAAATTATGGAAAAGATCATTAATCAGAGACTAAACTGGTTCCTCGAGACCAACAGAATCCTCTCTCCTCACCAAAGCGGCTTCCAAAACGTCGCAATACCTAGACCAGTTAATTACGCTCGACACCGCTATCCGGGAATCCTTTGCAAAAAGGAACACCTCATTGCCATATTTTTGACCTCGAGAAAGCTTTCGACACTACTTGGAAATACGGCATTACCCGGAAACTTCACATCATTGGCCTCAGAGGCCACCTCCCCATCTTTATTCAAAACTTCCTCTCACCCAGGCAGTTCCAAGTTCGTATTGGCCACATCCTCTCCAAGCCGTACCCCCAAGAAGAGGGTGTCCCCAAGGCAGCATCCTCTCCCCACTCTCTTCAACCTGAGCATTAATGACATCGGGAATGACCTTGGCCCCAGCATCAAACGTACCCTCTACGTGGATGACTTCACCATCTTCTACTCCTCCCCTAGCTTTCCTATTGTTGAAAATAGGCTCCAAACCAGCCTCAATCAGCTGCAAGTCTGGAGCAACAATAACGGTTTTAAATTCTCCAAAGACAAGACAGTCTGCATGCACTTTTGTCATTTCAACAACCTCCACCCCAACCCGAACTTTGTGCTCAATGGGAATCGCATCCCTAAAGTTGAAAACACAAAGTTCCTTGGTCTAACTCTAGACCCCAAGCTCACCTACAAGCCACACATCACCAACCTGAAACTAAAATGCAATAGCTCTCTCAACCTCCTTCGACTGCTCTCCAACACTACTTGGGGAGCGAACCGCTATGCTCTCCTCAAAATTTTCAGGCTCACCATTCGTGCCAAGCTTGACTATGGCAATATTGTTTACTGTGTCGCTCACAACTCATACCTCAACCACATTAACACCATCCAAAATGAAGCCATCAGGCTTTGTCTAGGAGCCTACAGGACCTCCCCAATCACTAGCCTTCATGTTGAAGCCAACGAACCCCCCTTTCTACTTAGATGTAAAAAGCTTAGCCTCTCCTATGCTTTTAGAGTCCTCACCAACACCCAGAACCCTGTTTACAACCTCATTAGGTACCCCAATTTCTCCTCCCTCTTTGATAGGACTAAAACCCTATCGCCTCCCTTCAGCTTACGCATTAAATCAGACCTCTTTCAACTTGGCATCAACCCGCCACTCTCGGCACCTACTCCTGGCCCACTTTTCCGCCTTGGGCCACCCCCCTTCCTTCTGTCCACCTAGACCTCTCCACTTATAACAAAACTCAAACTCACCCTAATCTCTTCATCAATCTCCACAACCAAATCAAAGACCAACTCTCAAATTACACCTCCATCTATACCGATGGCTCCAAGGAAGGCAACAAGACAGCTGCTGCTGCCATCATCCAAGACATCACCCTCAGTAGCAGACTTCCTGACCACTCATCCATCTTTTCAGCCGAGGCTAAGGCCATTCTCCTCGCCCTCAACTTTATTGAGTACTCTCCTCTTAGTCACTTTGCCATTTTCTCTGACTCAAAGGCTGTTCTTACTTCATTACTCAATCTTAAATGGGATAACCTCACCTGCCACCTCCTCCTCCGGAAACTCTTTTCTCCCACCCTCTGCAGGAAAAGTGTTCTTTTCTTCTGGATACCCAGCCATGTTGGCATCCCTGGCAATGACAGGGCTGATACAGCCGCTAAGCTTGCCCTTAACCTCCTCCCTTCCCCTTTTCCCAAAACCCTCTCTGACATCAAACCGCTTATCGCTTCTTTTGTTCGTGACCGCTGGCAAACCTTATGAACTTCCAAATTGATAACAAACTCCATGTTATCCAGCCCACAATCCCGATCAAATCCACCATCAACAACCTTTCTCGTATCGACAACGTTCATATTACCCGTCTTAGAATTGGTCACACCCACCTCACTCACTCCCACCTCCTTATTGGTTCCCCCCAACCCCTCTGTAACAATTGCCACTGCATCCTCACAATCCAACACGTTCTCCTTGCTTGCCCCCTGTACAACCTTCCCAGAGCTTCCCTCGCTCCCCACAACTCAATTGCTGAGTTCTTTCAAAAAAATCCTCCAGATAAAATAGTCTCCTTCCTTCAGCATGCATCCCTCTACAACCATATTTAATTCTCCTCTTCCACCCCCTCTCTACTTTGTTTTTGTTTCACCCATGCACCTTCTCTCTCGATCACAGCTTTCTGGCTTTTGTTCTTGAATTTCTCTCATTCTTCCCCTGGTCTCTTTCCTTACTACCTCTAAAATGATCTGACCTCTCATGCACAATTTGACCTTCGTTGTCGTGGTGCCGTTAAGACCTCATCAAACAAACAAACAATTATATTACACTTTTGCATTTATCATTTAACATTCTTTTTTTCTATAAGAATCAACAAAATACACATTGTTACCTATTTATGTGCAGTAAATATTTAGCACAAGACACTGCATAATACTTCATAAAAGTGCCTTCAATTACAACTACAAAAATAACATAACCAAAAGCAAGAAAAGCATAAGCAAAAGCCATACCATCAATATGTAGTTTTTTTTGTTGTTGCTCGCCCATAGTCAAGTTTTTGTGAATGCAATATTTCAACACTTTTAGTGATGATTTACATACAGAACGGGGTTGATGTTGTCTCATTTTGCGAACCCCAAGATATTTGCACATAGACTAATAATTTAATCAATAATCGCTGAGGAAGTGGTGTTATAAGTATGAAGCACAATAAGCATCAGGATGTCAAGCAACTTTCTCAAAACCAGATTCCCTCTGTAATTGTTGATAGCCTACTAGTATGATAACAAAATCAGTCAGATTTGTATAAACATCAGATCTATAGTGATATTGGGAAAATAATTTACAGAAGGGCCAATGCAGTTCATCTGATATAAGGCCTATCTGATATTTGACCACCTTTTCCTGTTTGGCAGAGGCTCATCACTCATTTCTGCCTCACTTGGTTGACTGGCAGTTACATTGCCTTTTAATGCCCCAATTTCTACAAGCAACAACGTTGGTTTAGCATGTGATGTCCAAAGTGCTCCATTGTTGGGTTGTCATGGGAACCTCTGGCTCCAAGCTGTTTACCAAAAACTCTTCAATGGGTTCCTGGTTGAACTTGTCACTTAGCACATATGTCTTACCTTCTACTTGCAGCAATTCCTTTGTTTTTCACCAAATGAGTTCACTATGAAAGAAAAAGAGAACAGCAACTGTTGTAACTTGGTTTTTAATGCTGGTTTCTTCAATAAACCTCAGTGTATGAAACCTGTGACATTGATGTGATAAAAAAACAATGAGTTTTTTTTTATATTGATTTTTTCTTATTTATTTAATATTCTATTATTATTATTATTATTATCATCATCATCATCATCATCATCATCATCATCATCATCATCATCATCATCATCATCATCATCATCATCATCATCATCATCATCATCATCATCATCATCATCATCATCATCATCATCATCATCACCATCACCATCACCACCACCACCACCACCACCACCACCACCATCATCACCATCACCATCATCATCATCACCATTATTATTATTATTATTATTATTGTTATTATTATTATTATTTATTTGGGGAGGGGAGGGGGAAGAGGGAGGAGGAAGGAAGAATGGAATTTTCTCAAATTTGAATGATTTTTTAATTTTCTTTATTTTCATACAACTCTACATTGTTAATGATGGAAAAGGTCCAAGTTAGTAAATTACTTGTGATCCAAAGAATGTCGAAGGAGCAATCAAATGTTGAATAGAACACAACATGGTAGAATGTGTGGTTCAGTCTATATCACACACAGAGCCTTTTCTATGGCACACTTTAAAACTGAGGTATTATGCTTATCAAAGGTACGTTTAAACAGCAGAAGGCATCCAAACAGCAGAAGGCATCCAAACAGCAGAAGGCATCTAAACAGCAGAAGGCATCCAAAGAGCAGAAAGCATCCAAACAGCAGAAGGCATCCAAAGAGCAGAGGCATCCAAACAGCAGAAGGCACCCAAACAGCAGAAGGCATCCAAACAGCAGAAGGCATCCAAACAGCAGAAGGCATCCAAACAGCAGAAGACATCCACACAGCAGAAGGCATCCATAGGCATTCATTTTTTGAAACAAAATAATCTTTAACACACTTGTTAGGTGAAATCCTTCTGAGGTGACACGGCTGATGTACCTCTGCTTCTCCTTCTTACTGATTCCAACAGCTCCTGATCTCTGCTTGCCATTCTGACAAAAAGCTGAGGAAGTCCTTCACCAAACACTGAAATTCAAACAAAAGGGAGTCATATATCAAAATATGTCATTCTAAATGCTACAGAAAGTGTTTATAACAAGTACCAGTAGAAGTAAGTATTGGCTACACATATTCAAATCCATTATCAGTCTGAAGCAAACCCTGTAAGCATAGCACAGAAAATGCTTTCTAGCATTGAATTTTTCACCTGGATTCCTTCTGAGACACAGCACCTTATTAGTTTCAAGAGAATGCATTTAAATTAAAGACTTCCAGAAATTGAAAACGGATGTTTTTAAGGAAAATATCAATTGTCCAAATAATGATATGCTACCAATCCTACAAAAGAGTTTTAATACACTCAAGGGGTGATCTTTAAATCCCCCTGCCCATGCTGCAACCAACAAATGTCCTGAAAGCTGATGATTGGATATTATTTTAGTAAACATACACATGAAAGTAAATATAAAACTACAAAAAAAAAATGCTTACCTCAAGCCTTCTAGGTCATGCTCTTTAAATTTTGTTCCACAGAGATAATAAAGAGACCTTAAAATCAGATGAAACATTTTCATCTGAAATAAAGAAAATAATGAGGCAAAATACTGAATGATTTATCATCTTTACAGTATGTACAATTTTTGTGCTCACAGAGTGGTAAGAGATTAGTAATGGCCAGAAACTTAGCCTATTTATCATATGATTTACTAAAATGATAACTACTGCAATATCTTTTGTACAAATGATTACACAGATCAAATGTTCACAAATGATTATAGAGTATCTCTAAGCAAATGCTGTACATACATGTACATGAAAATTGATAACTTGTAAATGGCTTCTGCAGTTAAAATGCATTGCTAACTTACAGTAATAACAGTTGATATTGACAATTTAAACACAATAAGATGGCCGGGGATTCAAATGCACAAGTTCACACAAGAGAGCCTTCCTTTGAATGATAAATCTGAAATGCGACAGCATATTCATAAAGTGCTTTTTGTTCATACAACTTTTTTTCCAATTCACCGCTATTTTTCCACTTTTTTGTAAATATGATTAAGACCCACTTGATCAAATTGAAACAAATCATCCTGGTGGAAAAAATTGGGAGGAACTTTAGAAGCAGGTTCTCTCAAAAAATAATCAGATTCATGAATTCAGAGGTGAATGATGTAATCTTATCAATTATTAAAGAATCTTTTGTGTAATCTTATGGCTCCCATGCAGTATCCCCGGCTACAATGGCATTAAAGTTGCATGGTCCAGCATTGTAATAATCTTGATAAAAGAACAATGCATACTCATGTTGGAAGAACTTATTATGTATGTCCAAACTATGGCATATCCCTGCCGGCTGGGCAGCAAAGTTGCAAGGCCGCCCCAGCTGTACTAAGCTAGCTATAAAATGATGCATATTTTTGTTGTGTATCATAATGGAGCATGACACAAAAATTGCAGCCTGAAACTATTTAACTCTGCCTCTCTATCATTTTAAACCTAAAGTTATTATTTTTATGCCGTGAAGTGCAGTAACACATCATAGAAAGATGATATGCAAATTATTTCGACAGTTTTAAAATGAGAGCCAAAATATTGCATGCAAAAAAAAAAAGGGTAGGCCTAGGCCTACGCCTATTTCCCATTGTGTATTGAATCATTGTTTTGTAGGCTAAATGAAAACAAATTAAGGGATTTTTTTTTAGCTTAGCCTGCACAAACTTCTGAGCTACATTACTACATAGCATTACAACTGTAGTAATTTTTAAAAGAATCTTGCATTTGATCACCATATCAATTATTTTAGACCTAGGCTTAGAATGGGTCCAAGTTTTTTTTTCTTAGTTAGGTGCAAGGCTTATCCTGGCACACTATCTTGACGAAGTTAGCACTGTTGTATTAACACCAGTCCTAGGGCCAGTATCAGTATCACTTTCTTGGCCTTCGATTTTTAATTTTATTCCTACTATTTTAAGACTCAATTATTCAACAATTTTCAAACGTTTTTCAATATAACGCTGGTTAAAAAGTAGTTGCCATGAAAACAACTTGAAAATCTGACCAAAAAGTGCCCCAAAAAAGTGTGATTTTTTCGATTGGAGAACATTGCACACATACAAGCGCTGCCAGAAGTGCATAAAGAAAGGTAAACAAGCCAACTTGACCCAGCATTATTTGCAGGAACCTGCAAGAAATAACCCCCAAAACACAATTTAGGCAAGGTATTTTCCAAAATTTGCTTAAATTAGTAACCATAAATGTCACCTATAATATTAAGATAATTTACTATTAGAAAATGTGATCGATTTCGGATTTTTTTCAGTACTTTTGTAACAACTTGTTCTACAACTGCACTTGACTTTCATTGAGAAACTACGGCAAAATACACACTGCGCAGCCATATAACGTAAGGCACAGGTTACTTCAAAATGACCAGAGTATAGTAATGACGTCATTTGTTGGCTTGCTCTAGCGCTCTCAGCGGCTACACACATTGTTTCAAAGGGACTTTTATGGGGCCCATGGGATGTGGGTGTTGAGTGAATCTGCAAAGGATTAAGTTAGAGTCGTGTAGGGGGGATTTTGTCGGTGTTTCTTTGCCGGAGGCTACGCTTTACGATCGTCAGATCTCCATGTGTGGAAGCTCTTTGGTATAGGCTATCTCATGTATGCTGTAAAGTTGTCAGTAGGTGTAGAATGTAAAGTTAGCTTGAATATGAAAAAATCTTGTTTCATTGCTGAGAAATCGAATTTTCAGTAGCCATGTAGTACCACTTCCATATTGCTTCATATAAATGCAGAAATTAATAAATCAATCAAAATAAAACACATCTTTTGCAAAATTCATTTCTGTAACACTGAACTTCTGAAGCTAAAAACTAAGAAATTACAATAGGAACTTATTTATATATACAATTAGTATGGAGCCAAATGTCTGTGGGCTTTGCATAAGCAATGTGAAAAGTTAATAATATTAAAGAGTACAATCGTTTAAGAGTAAAAAAATGTGTTTCAAAGTCATATATTTATATTTTAAGAACAAGTCTGATGGAGAGGAGGAAGGGGTACATTAACCCTAGGGCACACTCTCCCACTTTGTGTATACAAAATCTATCCTGCGTGACAACATTTCACTTCTATAGATGTCTATATTCATTATTCTGCATGAATTTCGGTGTTTTGTTTTTGTTCACATTTGAAATTTTTGTTGTACGTCCCAGGGAGAAAATACACTTATCCTACATCAGCAACTACTGTACTATATGTCACAGTTATAGATGAAACATATCTTGCCCATCTTTTTCCCTCCAGTGTGCATTTTCAAAGGGATTTTCAGTTGAAGACAATCTGATCATGTGTACGCATAAGGAAACTTGACTGCTCCCTCCTCAGTAATTTGAAAGAGTTGGCAATTAATAACTAATGTTCGCAATTTCAATTTTGCACCAACCACGAAATGTTACTATAGGTCATAAAGTGCAGTAGCTTGCCACCTAGATAATCCATGATGGGTCCCACTTGGAAATGTTTAAATGTGTCCTCGTTGGAAAAGTGCCCCTTCTAAAAATGAATTTCCCCTTTTACTCTATTTTGGGCTCAATGATTCTACTGGTGGAACATGTATGTCTACGACTTTGGAAGAGCGCCCCTCCCCTTCTGATTTCAGTCATTTCTACAGAAATGATACCGAACTGTAAACTTGAATATCTCCTTCATCAGTTCAGGGAAACAGATTTTTTGAATGCTTTCTTCACCAATTTGTTTCTTTTGAAGTCCTCTTTCATATAAGATGGACTTGCTGACCCCTGAACTAATCCTTATAAGTAATATCTAGATTATAATATAACAAATGTGAAAGAAATACATTAAAGAGTTTATATTTTGCTCCTTTTAGTAAGTTACTCAGTCATGCGCACAAAATTTCTCGGCGGGAAAAATATGAGAACCATGTGCATGGTGGATCTGGGGGGCAAAATGCCTTCTGTTCCCATGTTATGTATATACCCTATGTGTAGAGAATCACAATGGGAAAAAAATCTGGGGAAAATTCCACCCCCCACCCCGCTATAGCTACGTAGTCATGCCATGAGAAAGACTTCAAGAACTGATTTTAGCTCGACTATTCGAAGAATAGTAGAGCTATTCTACTACCCCCGGCGTCGGCGTTGGCGTCAGTGTCCGGTAAAGTTTTGGTTAAAGTTTTAATAACTTAAGTTATGAATGGTGTACATTCATGTGACTTGGCATAGGGGTAGAGGACATGGGTACTGATAAAATGAGCATGATTGGAGGGTTGTGTGTGTATGCTAATTAGGTTATTTGCATAACAATGAAAATATTTGTCAGGTTTAAGTTGTCAGGTATAAGTTCTGGTTAAAGATTTTGGTTAAAGTTTTCATACTGTAACTTATGAATGGTGTACATTCATGTGACTTGGCATAGGGGTTGAGGACATGGGTACTGTTTAAATGAGCATTATTGAGGAGTTGTGTGTGCATACTAATTAGCTTATTTGCATAACAATGAAAATATTTGTATCTATGATATTTCTTAATTTAAAGTGGGAGTGGAGACTTTGTTTTACACAAATGATCATACATTTGGTGGGATGTCATCTGGATTTCAATTGTGATGGCATTTGGGTCATGCAAGTGGTAGAATGACATACAGTATCTAGTTTTCAGGTGTGATTGCATGGAGTATAGACGTGGGATGACATTTGCGACAGGCTGGGATGGAATGTGGGACAGTCTGGAATATGCATTATTAGAGGGGATTTGTGTCGTTTCTAATGTCTAGTTTGTCATACGTTAAGCAATATTGTTTCGCATAATTTTGCTTTAATGTTATTGTACATTTTTCATGCTGCTTGACTTTGCTTGACACACATATTTTTTTTAAATTGGAAGTTGTATTGCAATCCAGGATGTAGTTCTGGGAATGTGTAGGGGCTGGGGGAAGGTACAGGTTGGAAAGGGGGTTGAATGGCAGTCTTTCATTGACATTGGTAAGTCAGGCCCTCTCCTTTCTTTGTTATTATATTGATAGAACTAAAAGATATGTTATAGTTGTAAAGACTGCTAGGTTTTACACGTTTTCTGAGTTACTGGGTGAGGTAACCTTGAGCTTTTTTTGTCTTAAAATATCTGGGAAAACTCAAAGATATTTTGAAACTTGTAGTAAAAATGAAAATGTAAGTGCATCTTTTAAAGCTCAAGTAATTTGAAATCCATCTGCCCCTGCTACCCTATTACTGTGTATACATCCCCTATAAGCCCATTCTCTAGCTTTGAATAGTCGAACATACTGTCCTTCCGACAGTTCTAGTTAAAAATTATTATAACTCAAAAAAAGGAAAATGGAACATTCATTTTTTTCTTCCCTGAGAGTATAGATTTGTCAAGTGGTCTGAAGTGTTCAGGTACTTCAACAAGCTTTGACATTCCAAGTGCTTATTGTTTTTAGCATTTAAAAGGGCACTTTCTCAGAAAAAGGGGGGTTCTTTGGTAATAATGTATTAAACATTTGTGCGATTTTGTATTTAATACATGAACTAAGACACAGAGAGAGAGTGGTAGAGAGAGGGGTTGGGTGTCGGGGGCACGTGATACAGAACAGGCTTATTTTAAAAGTCTGATAACATTTACACAAGTTTGTAGTAAATTATTGAAAACCTTTTTTTTTTTTTAGACTACCCATATTTTTCAAAGAGTGACGATAAACTTATAACCATGTACAAACGTAAACAATAAAACAGTATATTTCCACATTATGTGTTTTCATGGTTTTGTGTTTTGTATATGGCGACTTCAGCTCTCTTTGACATGAATTTTGACTTATATAATATAACTTCTTACTATGCATTGTGACATACATTTTTTGTGAGAGCTTTTGGGGGCTGCTCCCTGGACCCCTACCGGGGCTTCACCCCATAACCCCTTTACAAATCCACAGTCACAACTGATAACGAATCAGCTGCCCTACATAGGGTTAACGGGAGGACCCTTCAAGGACTGATACAATAACCATAACAAATCCTTTAAATTTCAGAGATACGAAAAAGAGATTGCAACTTTCAACATTCGCTGGGAAATTCTAAAAACATTCTAATGTCAACAAAAGCGGCACTGGGCTTTGCAACCTCTGCCTCGAGGAAAAACATGAGATTCTCCCCCTCAAAGCACAATTAATCAATAAAAAAGAAGTGTGTGAATGGTAAAATATCTAGGTTAACTAGCAAAAACTGGGTAGTATGACAAAAAAGCTAAATTACTATTTAATCCTGTTTTGTGTGTTTAAAGTGAATGAATAAGTCTTTGTTCGGACAGTTGGCGTTTTTTAGTGGAGGGAAAAAAAACCTTTGAGAATGCAGCAAGACAAATTAGATAATGAGTGGGTAGGAAGGTTGAAGTGGTTGGCCACGGGATAGCGGGTGTTATTATCTCTGATGCTTTTTTTATGATTATTCATGCGGATCCTGAATTAAGTGCTGGTTTCGTCGATGTAATTGACCTTCCCCTCCAAGCATCTGGTGCAAGTAATGAGGTATATGATATTGGATGAATCACAGTTAAGAGGGCCGGGTTTTAAAACGGTTTAGGAACCAGGGGTGGGGTGATGAGTTTATGGGTGTCAATGATGGTGCAAATTTGGCAATCACTGTCATTACTGGTGGGTGAGTTGCGGGGGTGGAGGGTGCTGCTAGCTAAAATCCATTTGAGGTTGGGGGCTGCCTGTACACACATACAGGGGAAAGAGAGAACAGTTGGTTAGAGGTTTGGTTGGTGGATATAGCAATGCAATGAGCAATTCGACAAGGTAAAACATATCGAACACAATAAACTTTTAACCTACAAACCCAAAGCACCCTCTGACTGCATCCCCGTAGTCCATGAGTTTAACTCCGCCCTTTTGCCGGTCAACAAAAATCTACAAAAAGAATGAAGGGCTTTTTTTAGCTTTTTTGTCATACTACCCAGTTTTTGCTAGTTAACCTAGATATTTTACCATTCATGCACTTTCACCAAGGAGAGCAGGACTTCCGAAAATTCAAGTTCATCTTAATTGTAAAATCATGTTGGCTATACAAGTGTCAGTTATTCTTTTCCATATTTCTATTGCTTTACGCCAACCCGTGGATTTCTCCATTATCTGTCTATCTATCTACCTATCTATCTACCTATCTTTCTATCTATCTATCTATCTCTATCTATCTATACATATATGTATATCTATATCTATGTATATATAGATATATATATAAATATAGATATATATATAAATATATATATATATATATATATGTATGTATGTATGTATGTATGTATGTATGTATGTATGTATGTATGTATGTATATATATATATATATATATATGTATGTATGTATGTATGTATGTATGTATGTATGTATATATATATATATATATATATATATATGTATGTATGTATGTATGTATGTATGTATATATATATATATATATATATATATATATATATATATGTATGTATGTATGTATGTATGTATGTATGTATGTATGTATGTATATATATATATATATATATATGTATATATATATATATATATATATATATATATATATATATATATATATATATATATATATATATGTATGTATGTATGTATGTATGTATGTATGTATGTATGTATGTATGTATGTATGTATGTATGTATGTATGTATGTATGTATGTATGTATGTATGTATGTATGTATGTATGTATGTATGTATGTATGTATGTATGTATGTATGTATGTATGTATGTATGTATATATATATATATGTATGTATGTATGTATATATGTATATATGTATATATGTATATATGTATATATGTATATATGTATATATGTATATATGTATATATGTATATATGTATATATGTATATATGTATATGTATGTATGTATGTATGTATGTATGTATGTATGTATGTATGTATGTATGTATGTATGTATGTATGTATGTATGTATGTATGTATGTATGTATGTATGTATGTATGTATGTATGTATGTATATATGTGTATATATGTATATATATGTATATATATATATATATATATATATATATATATATATATATATATATATATATATATATATATATATATACATATATATATATATATATACATACATACATACATACATACATACATACATACATACATACATACATACATACATACATACATACATACATACATATATATATATATATATACTCCCCGTAGTACCGTCGGACTGATGCCAGCTGTATTAGTATGACTGCCGCTAGTGATGGCTGGCTGTCCGCATATGGGAATATTTAATCTCAAAATGCGCATAAGGAAACAAATTGTGGAACTAGCTGTGATGTGTTACAGAAAGCTATAAATAAAATTGTCAGGTACTACGATTGTACCATTATTATGCGGGTTTTAAGAACAAAGTCATTGAAACAAGAGTTGAATGATTTTAGTTGCACGCAGTGGAGGTCAAGTTCGTTGAGTTCAGATTGTCTTTGAGGGCAAAAAAATATGAAATTATGGAAAACAATTATGCCGCATTTTATTTAACAGCTAGCCAGTTACAATGAAATATCTTTGAAGCAAAACAAATTAAATAAAGTTTAATGCATACACAACTTCAATTTCTTAGACGAGGCATTCCTGATGAAAAACTTTTTTGAACTCATTTTTCTTAAACAAATGTATGACAAACTGTCTTTGTGCTGAATAGAAAACAATTGTTAAGAATGCAGTGATAAGAAAAGATATAAAGAAGTTTATTCAAGGATATAATAAACAGATATTAATTCATACAAAAATTTGAATAAATAGCATAGTTCTTGACTTTTGGTTCGTATGTGAAGCATAATGCTAACTTATGTAATGGCGATTACGTCTATCCGGCCGTCCACAGTTTTCCCTGAGATTTCCTCAGAAATGTTAAAGATTTTTGAGAATTTTCAGAAAATGTTAATTTTTTTTCCGAACTCCTCAGAAAAAGTTAGTTTCTTCAGATCGGTTAGAATTTACAAAATGTTAAAGTTTTTCAGAGACACGTAAGACAGGATTGAAGACTAGTTTCCTTAAAAAGTCTATAAAACATTTGATATTTTCTTAGAAGATCACTGTAAAATGATATAATTTCCCAATATTCTTCAGAGATCATCAAGTGTCTCTCTTGTTGCACTTGAGATTTAAAATCCATAAAGAGATTTAAAATCCATAAAATTCTTCAAAATATTTGGGCACCAACAGTTGTATCAGACATGATTATTAAACTCTACCTTTATTATTGTGGTCATTTGCATAAAGTTGCTGCAGTATATGAACTGACCAGACTTTTATTTTGTATGCTTAGTCAGGGAGTGTGACAGGATGTGGTTGCATATGGACATAAGGAGGGATGCCATGTGGGACATGGATGGGACCATGTGGGACATGGATGGGGGCCATGAGGGACATGATATAATATATACCATGTGGTATACACAAAGGGTTATATCAGGCATAATTATTTATTATACACAGTATGCTCAATCAGGGACTGAGAGCTAGGATGAGACTTCTTATGGAGCCTATGGGACGTCATGTGGGACATGGTGTGGGATGCCATGTGGGACATGGGGTGGGATGCCATGTGGGACATAGGGTGGGATGCCATGTGTGACATGGAGTGGGATGCCATGTGTGACATGGAGTGGGATGCCATGTGGGACATGGGGTGGGATGCCATGTGGGACATGGAGTGGGATGCCATGTGAAACATGGTGGAATGCCATGTAGGATATATGGTGGAATGCCATGTAGGACATAGGGTGGAATGCCATGGGATGGGATGTCATGTGGGACATTGGATGTCACGTGGGACATGGATGTCATGTGGGACATGGAGTCCCACCCCATTTCAACAAGTCATTTGCATATAAATTATTATATGAACTGACACTTTTATACATAGTATGCTCAATCAGGGACTGTGATAGCTAGGATGAGACTTCTTATGGAGCAAATGGGATAACATGTGGGACATGGGGTGGGATGCCTTATGGGAAATGGGGTGGGATGCCATGTGGAACAGGGTGGAATGCCATGTGGGACATCATGGGATGCCATGAGTAACATAGTTTGACATAGGTTGGGATGCCATGTGTTACATAAGGTAGGATGCCACATGTGACATAGGGTAGGAGGCTATGTGGGACATAGGGTAGGAGGCCATGGGGACATGGGATGTGATGCCATGTGGGACATAAAGTAGGATGTCATTAGGACATTGGGAGAGATACCATGTGGAACACATGGTGGGACATAAGGTGGGATGCCATGTGGGACATTAACTGGGAAGCCACTGATGTGGGACACAGGGAGGGATGCCATATGGGACATAGAGAGGGATGTCATGTGGTACATATGGTTGGATTAATGTGGGACATACATGTAGGATGGGATCCATGTGGGTCATAGGGTGGGATGCCATGTGGGACATAGGGTGGGATGCCATGTGGGCGAATGATGGAATGCCATGAGAGACACTGTATGGTGGAATGCCATGTGGGAGATATGGTAGAATGCCATGTGGGACAAGGTATGGGATGGGATGTCATGTGGGACATGGGGTGGATATCATTTGGGACATGGGATGTGATCCATGTGGGACATAGGGTGGAATGCCATGTGGGTCATTTGATGGAATGCCCTGTGGGACATATGATGGAATGCTATGTGGGACATGGGGTAGGATGCCATGTGGGAGATATGGTGGAATGCCATGTGGGACATGGAATGGGATGTCATGTGGGACATGGGATGGGTTGCCCTGGGGACATGGGATGTCATGTGGGACATGGGGTCCCACTCTATTTCAACAAGTCATTTGCATATACAGTAAGTTATTATATGAACTGACACTTTCATACATACTATAGTATGCTCAATCAGGGACTGATAGCTAGGATGAGACTTTTTATGTAGCCTATGGGATGTCATGTGGGACATGGGGTGGGATGCCATGTGGGATATGGGGTGGGATGCCATGTGGAACAGGGTGGAATGCCATGTGGGACATAGTTGGATGCCACGAGTAGCAGAGTGTGACATAGGTTTGGATGCCATGTGTGACAAAGGGTAGGATGCCATGTATGACAGGGTAGGAGGCTATGTGGGACATAGGGTAGGAGGTCATGGGGGCATGGGATGTGATGCCATGCCATGTGGAACTTACAGTAGGATGTCATTAGGACATTGTGAGAGATACCATGTGGAACATTTGGTGGGACATAAGGTGGGATGCCATGTGGGACATCAGGTGGAAAGCCACTAATGCGGGACACAGGAAGCAATGCCATGTGGGACATAGGAAGGGATGTCATGTGGTACATATGGTTGGATTAATGTGGGACATACATGTAGGATGGGATCCATGTGGGTCATAGGGTGGGATGCCATGTGGGACATAGGGTGGGATGCCATGTGGGCGAATGATGGAATGCCATGTGGGACATGGTTGAATACCATGTGAGACACTGTATGGTGGAATGCCATGTGGGAGATATGGTGGAATGCCATGTGGGAGATATGGTGGAATGCCATGTGGGAGATATGGTGGAATGCCATGTGGGAGAATGGTGGAATGCCATGTGATAGCACGGAACTAATAAGGTATCACTCCACCATCGAAAAATGAGAACCCCCCCTCAGAGAAAAGGCTAATAAAAATATTTACGAGAGGTCCCAATTCATATGACAGGTAGCTGAGAAGTTCGAAAATTTCAGAAATGGTAGAGAAAAGATAGGACTTGACTATGCGTATCCAAACTTGACGAGATTTGTTTCAGTAAAAGTTTCATGGGGAAGTATTTTACCAAGGACCCACACCAAAATTTGAGTGATTTTTTTCAGCCTAAAAAAAAAGGGCCAAAACCTCTGGTGGCCCCCTATTGAAAATACCCTCATCCAAGAGATATTAGATGGTACTTTTTGGAAAACATCACAAAAGATCCCAAATCTATAACATTCTGGTAGAATTTGACTCTTTCATTATAGGCTTTGATGGGGCAAATAATTAGTGCCGTGCTACCTGTAGCGAGACTGGGTATGTATATTACATGTATTTTTTCTGAGAAGGAAAGTGTGGCAATTTCAAAATATTTGATAGAAAGTTCATTAAATAATCACTAAAAGTGACATTTCTAGCTCAGATGACCCAGATTGAGGAGAAAATTGGCCATTTCATTGGTCCACTTGATCAATTTTGCAAATGTTGGCAGGTATACATGGAAGGTAAGCTTCAAAAGCATGTTAGGCAATTAAAGCCTAAACCATATAGCCAATAGGTGGATTATTCATGAAAAGAACCATAATATTTCACCTAAAGTAATGTGCTTGACGAAAATGAGGAGGGGGGGACAGTAGTTTTTCTCTGGGCCTGATTTTAAAGCTATTAAATAGCTTTCCTTCATGAGAATAAGCATTTGCTGAGGTAAACTGACCCTAGATTTCATTGAAAGACTGAATTTTATTAACTTTTTGTTAAAAAAATGGTATTTTTCTTGAAAATAAACTCCTTTTTGATGTATTTTAAATTTCTTCCCAGTAGGTCATCACAGGTCACTAAATTACATTGTTTTAGTTGATAAAAGTCATGACTTTGCACTTAAAAGTTGTCATAAAAATTGGATAATAGTTTTTTTTTCATGCAGCAAAGCAGAGAGACTAAATTTGCACTAAATTGGCTTGTTTTGGGGGTATATAGCATACTTGTTGCTGCAGTTTTGGTGAAGAGGGGGCATGGCTTTTAGAGATTCCTATTTGCTATAAAGATATTTACTTCAATTGAATGGCAAAAGGCTATTTTTTAATGGAAAATGTGCTTCCATGCTATAGAATAGTGCAATTAATGGATCCAATCATATTTTCATGCAAATTTGCTAATTTCTTGGTTATTAGCTCTGTTCTCAAGGGTACGCTTTCAAAGTTAGCCCTTATTACATATGTAAATGTTTGTAGGAACCACCCTTTATAAAATCATTTCCTAAGGGAATATTATTTTGTTACTGGTTTTATTGGTTTTAATGATAGACCATTATGAGCATATCATACTTGTGTATTTTTTATATGTTACATATTTTCTGGGACCCAAATGGCTTAGTGGAATTTTGGGTCATACAAGGTTGGTGAGAATCTAGTACCGGATGCAGTGATATAAATCTTAAAGAGATAGGAAAAAGTTTTTGCTTCTATAGCGAGACTGGGTATATGTATATTACATGTACTTTTAAGAAGGAAAGCCTGTGGCAATTTCAAAATATTTGATAGAAAGTTCATTAAATAAGCACAAATCGTGACATTTCTGGCTTAGATGACCCAAATTGAGGAGAAAATTGGCCATTTCATTGGTCCACTTGATCAATTCTGCAAATGTTGGCAGGTATACATGGTAAGGCATGTAAGGTAAGCTTCAAAAGCATGATAGGCAATTATTAAGCCTAAATCATATAACCAATAGGTGATTATTCATGAAAGGAACCATTACATTTCACCTAAAGTAATGTGCTTGAGGAAAATGAGAGGGGAAGGGGGAGAGAACATTAGTTTTTCTCTGGGCTTGATTTTATAGCTATTAAAGAGCTTTCGTTCATGAGAATTGGCATTTGCTGAGGGAAACTGACCCTATATTTTATTAAAAGACTGAATTATATTATTTTAAGTTTCTTTGCAGTAGGTCTGGCCAATGGTAGCATTTGATTTTAATGAAAATGTATTTGTTTGGACTGATAAATGTTCATATTTTCTATTGGGCTGAACTCTGTGTCACTCAGATTGACATAGGTCATCACAGGTCACTAAATTATATTGTTATAGTTGATAGTTAAGGTCATGACTTTGCACTTAAAAGTTGTCATAAAAGTCAGATAACAGTCATATTTCATGGTCCAGCAAAGCAGAGAGGCTAAATTTGCACTAAATAGGCTTGTTTTGGGGGTTTAGCATAGTTACTTGTTGCTAAATTTTTGGTGGAGAGGGGGCACGTTTTTTAGAGATTTCTGTTTGCTATAAAGATATTTACCTCAATTGAATGGAAGAAAGCTATTTTTCAATTGGAAAATGTGCTTCCATGCTATAGAATAGTGCAATTAATGGATCCAATCTTATTTTTATTGAAATTTGCTAATTTTTTGGTTATTAGCTGTATTCCCAAGAGTACCGTTCAAAGTTAGCCCTTATAACATATGTAAATGTTTGTAGGAACCACCCCCTATAAAATCATTTCCCAAGGGAATACTATTTTCTTATTGTTGGTTTTAATGATAGACCATTCTGAGCATATCATACTTGTGTATTTTTCATATGTTACACATTGCACAGTCAAACGCTAGCTGTTTTTCCAGGACCCAAATGGTCCAGTGAAATTTTGGGTCATACAAGGTTGGTGAGAATCTAGTACCGGATGCAGTGATATAAATCTTAAAGAGATAGGAAGAAGTTTGTGCTACTATAGGTAGCACGGAACTGATAAAGTATCACTCCGCCATCGAAAAATGAGGACCCTCAGAGAAAAGGCTAAGAAAGATGTTTTCAAAGAGGTCCCCTTTCATGGGACAGGAAGCTGAGAAGTTCGAAAATTTCAGGAATGGTAGAGAAAGGATAGGACTTGACTATGCATATCCAAACTTGACAAGATTTGTTTCAGTAAAAGTTTCATGGGGAACTATTTTACCAAAATTTTAGTGATTTGGTGTGGTTGTATAACACCTCTTCACTTCAGCCTGAAAAATAGGGCCAAACCTTTGGTGACCCCCTATTGAAAGTACCCTCATCCGAGAAATATTAAATGGTATTTTTTGGAAAATATCCCAAAAGATCCCAAAGCTATAAAATTCTGGTACTAAAAGGACCCCGAACTTGACTCTTTTGTCATAGGCTTCAATGGGGCAAATAATTTGTTCCGTGCTACCATGTGGGACAAGGCATGGGATGGGATGTCATGTGGGACATGAGGTGGGATGTCATTTAGGACATGGGATGTGGGACATAGGGTGGAATGCTATGTGGGTCATAGGATGGGATGCCCTGTGGGACATATAATCGAATGCAACGTGGGACAAGGGATGGGATGGGATGCCATGTGGGACATGGGATTGGATGTCATATGGGACATGGGGTAGATGCCATGTGGGACATGGGATGCCATGTGGGACATGGGACATCATGTGGGACATGGGACGTCATGTGGGACATGGGACGCCATGTGGGACATGGGACGCCATGTGGGACTTAATGTGAGATGTCATTTTTATAATTGGCCACGTCAAATGATATCGGTGTGAATTTGCATGGGCATGCGAACTATGGCTGTATTTATCGTTGTAGTTTGGTACTATAATCATGCAACCTAACATTGTCATTATGCCTCGCTCTTGCACTTCTTTGTTCATGATTGTTGTCGATAATATTTCAGCCAAATAGTGTTTTAATTTCAGATGAATACAGTTGTGATAAGAAATATATATCACTGTAACAAAATATACAAGAAAACTGTTAAAAATGGAAGAAAATTAGCCAAAATCCGACATTGGAAAACACTTTATTGCCTCTGCACAGCATGTTTAGATAAGATAAGATACATATAAGATAAGATACATTTATTTCGTCCACAACAAAATATGGAAACTTGTCACCCTACAAAGATATTTAAAAAGATTTATAAATATAAAAGTTATAAATATAAAAGTTACATAAAAAACAGTAAATAAGGAAAATTAAAATTTTGGTAAATATTAATAAATGGTGAAAAACAATAATGTCCAAGAGATGTAAAAATATATATATAGGCCAATATATATATTTATATAAATATATATAGAAATTTGACTTAAAATACAATACACACACAACAGTAAACCCTCTGCACACAGTTTGGGACTGCTAGGATTACATCAGATTTAAAATGAAGGATATCAATTTCTGTTTGTTGCAAAGTCCGGTCCCTTATTTTGCACCAATCATGTTGGATTTTATATATATGGTAAATAGGTATATGTTAATTGTCGGGCATGTAAAATGGACTCACAAATACTTTCATTCATAAGTTACAAAGGTCAAAGCTGCGGTTACAAAGTACGGTACTCTAAAAAAAAAAAAAAAAAAACAAATTTCTCCCAGTGATAGATAATGAATTCAAGTTCTCTGTACCATTTGAAAAGGAACAAAATATTCAAAGATTCTTCAGTTATTACGTGTTTGAAGTGCAAAAAAAGAATGATTTTTCAGAGTGTTTTGCACAGTTAAGGATATTATCGCAATTGTATGAACCAAACATTTCCATATGAGGGTAATACAAAAGCCTATACCCTGATGTGCTGTTTTAAGCGCTGTGTTAAAACATAGGAAAATCATATATTAGAAAACAAATGGAAAATTTGTCGCTACAATAACCAGGAGATACCTGTCATGGTTAGATCTGTCATGGTCAGATCTCTCATTCTCTAAAGATTGGACTATATTAATTCTAAAGGTATCTCCAAAGCCAACCTACTCTCTCTCCAAAGACTTCAAAATAAAGCCGCTCACCTTATCTTCATGAAATCACGCAACGATAGTGCACTTCCCCTACTGAAGCTTCACTGGTTATGGTAGTCTCCCAGAGCATTTATTTCAAGATTTGCCTCCATGTGTATAAAGCTCTGATGGACAAGTCACCATCTTACATAAGCAACTGCTTTGAAATATACACCAGTCAGGACCTCTTTTAATCAGTGGACTGCGTACTAAAGTTGGTACGCAGTGTAAAAGACTTGGTATGCAGTGAACTGATTTTGAGGGCACTGGGTACCAAGGTCTTTGTCTTGCAAAAATTAATTTTAACTCCCTTTTATACTTGAGCCATTAGAGACAATTCAATAAACTCATAATTCATGTTTTCAGTATTATTATTTCAATTACAGCTGGTTCAATTTTCCCCAATGCAATCGCTTGTTTACATCTTTAATAGTGATAAATTTTGTGTAGCAGACAGCATTGTTTCCCATTGTGAACCAAACACAACAGCTACATACCTACTGTATATGGCAGGACAACTTATTTGCATGTTGGCGAGGGGGTCCCCACTGCGCAAGAGACTACTTGGTACCCAGTGAAAATTCCTTAAAAGAGGCACTGACACCAGCTCGATGTCTCTGTACGTTTTCAAAGCTTTTGCTTGCTGTTCCTAGAACATCTCCTCAGACAGGAGATTGTGCCTTCTCCAATGCTGCTCTCAATGTATGGAACGGTCTCCTTTTAAGTGTTAAGAGCACTCGTTCTATACAGCTTCCTTTAAGAAACTTCTCAAAACTCACTTCAGCTGTATTTTATTGTAAACTTAGGTGCATCATCTTTACCTGAACTTTGTATCCATTGTTTAGTTTGTTTGTTTGTTTGATGAGAGTTTAACGGCACCACAACAGTAAGGGTCAAATTGTGCCTGAGAGGTAAGATCGTTCCAGAGGTAGGAAGGAGAGTAAAGAGGGGGAGATTAAGAGAAACACGAGAACTAAAAGCCAGAAAACTGGGATCGAGAGAGGAGGTGTATGGGTGGAAAAATAATGTAGAGAGAGAAGAGGTGGGGAAGTAGGACTAAATATGGTTGTAGAGGGAAGCATGATGAAGGAAGGAGATGATTTTATCCGGAGGTTTTTTTTTGGTAGAGCTTGGCTACTGAGTTGTGGGCAGCGAGGGAAGCTCTGGGAAGGTTGTACAGGGGGCAAGCAAGGAGAAGGCGCAGCTTTTAAATGGCAGAATTTATGTATGTTTCCTCACCAAAGCCAGTGAAACTAACTAAAATAGCATAATTACTGAAAAAGATGAGTTAACTTTTTTTTTACTTTTTTTTTACAACTGTCTTAATTTTCAATCAAAATTGTGAAATTTCTGTTTAAAAACTCCCTTCAATTTATGATGTAAATTCAATGTTTTTCAGTACCTCCTCTGTTGTAGTGTCTTGAAATTAGAAGAGCTCACTCTTTTGTGACGGATCTTATGTTATAATAAATCTAGGATTATGCTATGTGTAATTTCAGATCTTTAGAGCATAAAGTCTGGCGTTTTGTTCATTTAATATGATAGCAATAATAATCATAAGTCATCTGAAGAAATTTTACATCATACAAAACGATTCAGTATATATTCTCTAACTCATTAAAACATTAATTCTGTCAGCTTACATGGGAGCAGCCATTTTGTTCATGTGCCCTCTAAAAAATTATGTCATAGAATATATCAATGTATTTCTTTATAATCTACTTCAAATTTTCCAACTTCTAAGCAATGATAATTTGTATGGTTCTATGAATTTTTATTTGTAGATTGTAGATATGATTAATCTCTTAGAACTTCATGTCAAAGCATTTTGGAAAGAAAGTTAAAAGAATTCTAAAGAAATAAATGCATTCAGTGTGCTAGCACAGGGGCATAGAAACCGGGGGACCAAGGCCCCCCCATAAAATTTATTGGATGGGCCAAGTACCATTTTGGCCCCTAAATGATGAAGGTGTGATAAATTAATTTCAAAGATAAGAGTAAGATTCCTTTCACACCTTTTCTTATTCCAAAGAGATAATTTTTGGGAAATTTCCTCCAGTTTTTCGAAAAGTTTCTGATGTTACTATAATTTTTTCAAAAATTTCCAACAATTTTCCAATTTTTTTTTTGTACCCCCCTTCAATATTGCAACTAGTTTTGGTCTATAAGAGCCTTGTATGCATAATTGTTTAGGTTTGTTAGAACAAAAATCAAAAATCAAATTTTACCATAGTGAAATATCTTTTAATGCCACTGTGCTAACCCATAGGGCAAATTGTCACCATTGGCATGATTTCAAGACAAAATTAGACAAATGATTTAACTTCAAACTAGGAGAACTTGAGCATGGAATAAGATTTTATGATGGGGTGTATGGTAGTTGGTTTATTTTATAATTCTCTATCATATATCAAGCTAGAATATTCAACTTTATGTCTCCTTTTACACCAAAGGCAAACTTGTACTTTCACCAGAGAAGTGCCACTTTAGATTTAAATTTCTTAAAACAAACCCAGGACATAATGATTTGGATAACGGTAACCATGAACCCCTTCCCCATTCTCCTTTATGCATAGCTGGATGTGACTACAAAGGTCAAGTGCACAATATATCCCCTGGCACAAATTTACACATGAACATTATCTTGGCATCCAGCCAGCCCATTTGTAAAGAGGGAAATTATGGGGAATTTTTGCGATGTTTTAGCCCGATCTGACCTTTCAGTGTTGCCCAATAATTCTTTACATACTTCCCTAAAGCATCATTAATAGGTTTGAAAATGTGTATAAAAAAAGTCACTCTTTTAACCCCCCCAAATATTTTTTTCAACTGTAAAGGCTGTCCCCTGAGATTACATATTACAACTTTGATTTAGGCTATTCACCTACTTAAGGAAAATATCCGTCTTTATCTTTTTTAGGCGAGGTTAAGAGTTACTTAAATTTGGGGCCAAAAAGCATCTCTGGATTTGTCAAAACAAAGTTTTATGATGAAAATGTATTTTTTTGATCACTCTGCCATCTGTGCAGTGACAGAAGAAAGTATCTCTTGCATCATTTGAAGGTTTCAAACTTATATCTCAGGATTGATATATTTCAACAAAATTATGGAAACCCTAATTAAATTAATTAGGGCCCCTAATTAACTTAACTGTACCCCAACCCCAATTCTACAGCAACGGGGTAAACTAAAATTTATTTTGAAAATGTTTTTTTCATGTTTTTTTTAAAATCAACAGTTTTCATATCGTCAAGATTCAAATTCTGGCAACATGCAATCTTGGGGAGGGGGGGGGAGGGGAACCTCATACTAAAAGTGCACGGTAGGGGTTTGCAGCCCAACTAAAAACCAAACCTGTAGTACAACATATTTTTTGATACCTGCAGTATGAAAGTATGCAATTTTGATACGGCTGGTATGTTTTTCGGTTGGTGGGCTGCACACCCCTACCACTTTTAGTATGAAGTGCCCCCTCCCCAGCTCGAGGACACAATGCTTAGAACTCGATTCATATTGTTTGTTTGGTTGTGCTGCACGATTCATTCGTTGGCCCTTATTTCACGGTATATTAAATAAAACCCTAAGCATGAATAACGATTGATATAGTCCAGTTGGTTAAGGCGAGGGATTTTCAGATTTTTTTGAACCAGCAGTTGAAGGTTCGAATCCTGCCAGAACCATTTTTCTCAAATTTTGTTTTTTCTTTTTTTTGCTTATTGTAATTTTATCTGATGACTGCTATTGTATTATTATCTTATTAATCTTTCACTTTCACTTTCTTTTTAAGAAATACGTTGAAAAAAGAAGTTTCCCATAGATCATTATAATGTTATGCACTACGATTAAATCTTCACACACAACGCTATGTATGCACATGTACAAACAGAAAGGGATCTTGTGCATTCCAGAATCAGTAGTGACGTCAAAGCTCTATTCATCCCCCAATTTTACAGAGACCAACGATGTATGAACTGAGACGAGCCTCCCCAGAAATTTGTGATTTTAAACTGTTCATGTCAAGTCAAACTACATGATAATGATAATAATGATAATAATTAATTTTTATAGCATTTTCTGTATACAATCATATTTAAAAACACATTACAATGAAAACAATAAATGAAACTAACACTCACCCCACCATCAAATACTGATTAAAAATAACAAAATTAACTGTAAAAATAAGCTTTGAAAAGATGAGTTTTAAGAACTTTTAGAAACATGGATTGATTTTTGGTTTGTCTGATTTTAAGTGGTACTCTTCATTCTACCAAAGTGGTCCCACCCTAAAAATGCCCTCCCACCAAGTGTTGTGTGCTTTATGGTTGGTTTTAACGGCATAGGAACAATTTTTTCTTGGGGAGCTAAAAGTTTATTTACCACGAAACTCAACCCCCTCCTTATTCAAAAGTCTCATTTTTGTCCCATCTATTTTCACGATTGTGGGAAGTTTTTTTTCTTTCTTCTTTTAACAAAGAAGAATAGACAATGAAGTTAGTACATGGTAGTAGATACACCACGCCCGCAGTGCAGTGACCTGTCATCTGCATGTACACGTACAGTACTAACTGCATGCTGCATGTTACACATACGCAGGTGCTACGTTGGTGTATACAACGTAATGCTACATTTTACGGCCAAGTGTGGTCATGCATGTTCAAATGATTATAATTAGGAAAACTAAAATCGGACTGAGGTATTACAAATTATAATTGAATGAATCAGAAGAACAAGCACCGAAAAGGTTGATATATTTCACAGAGGGTACAAATAAGCCCCAAAAGGGTTTTTCTAGGCTGAAAAGTGGGGGGGGGGGGGGGAAGCATACTTCCGCCCCCTCATATTTTTAACAAGCACTTACAGTAATAGGCCAATCACACCCATTTTGGAATAAAATGTATGCCATTACCGGAGTTGTTAGTGGTGCGGCGATGGTCTTGATAGTGATGCTCCGACGGGCCTGAGATCAGGCCTTTAAATATCAAGACTGCTTGGTGATCAAAAGCAGTAGCAGATTATATTTTCTTTTTTAATGCCTTTAAGAATTTAGCTTTTAAATAAATGCCAAAAGTGTTCCAGATTTGTTACAAAAAGGCATTTAGTTATAAACATATTAATAAGTAAGTGTAAGTATTTATAAGTAAATGCGTACATTTATTTATAATTCCAGATCTGTTACAAATTAACTTTTAGTTTCATGTTGAAACCTTAAGCAGAGTAGATTTAATTATTTTTTAATTAATTTTAATTAATTGGAATGTGCAAATTATTTATAGTATACAAAAATAATGAAGAAGACACCTGTAAAGTTATAATTGGAAGCAATCAATATGTCAACAGACCTACCATTAGTGTTTTAACACATAAGACCACAGTACAGTAGCTTTGCAATATTGGCAACAAGTTCCTTTGATTTTATATTTTCCCACAGTCTCTCACATGCTTGCACTATATAATGGACTAGTACACTGGCCTTATGTAAAATGAGTATTAAAATCGTGTGTTTAATAGAAATGATCTACAACTGGATGTGACATCACAAACAATAATCATCTAAGTTTTACTGAGCAAAGATTCCCACTTTAAAGAAATGACAACCTCATAGGTCTTCTATAGTGTTTGTGAAACATACTTTAACTTTGGTCTCGGCCCATGCATTTAATAAGCATATAGCAGTTTCAAGTTCAATTCAAACAGTGTTAGTTAATGAATATGTCACGCTATAAAGATGAATTATGAAGATCTGAAAAAGAAACCTGTCCCCCTCCCCTTACTTTCAGATGGGAAAATAGTTATTGCTAATTCAATATCAAAGTTGTAAAAGACAATTCTTATCCATTTTAGAAATGGAAAATTTAAGGAACTACCTTTATTTTATATATGGAAACATCCTCAATGTTTAAACAGCACCTAAATGATAAACTGAATGAATCCATAAACAAAAAGGAATGGAAGAAATAGTTTTGAAGATCTAAACTTAAGAGCTAATTATTTTTTGCTGTTTGTTTATGACATTTGTTTCATTGGTAATTAATGAAAGTTCTATACTGTAACTGTAATCATATGTGCCGGAAGTGGTGGCAGGAAGACCCTGGCCTCTGTCAACTTTCCAAAAGTACTTGGTCTCCTTATTTTTTGTCTCATAAGAAACTAACTTCAACACTATATAATCATATAAAAGATTAAACAGATGATTAAATTGATCCCTTTTTATCTCTTTGACAGAGATTTTAATCTTTATTTTAGATTGTTTTTCTGGATATTGTCCTTGAATCATCTATTTTTTGCCCAACTTTGCCATCCAACAGAAATTTGCTTGAAACCTCCATTGGTTCACATCATTCTGAAATCTCATGTTTTTTGGTCATTGTATTTCATGCCAAATATTGTGCTATAACATTGCTACTCGCAGCGCCCTCACTCAATATTTCTTAAATAGTGTACATGCTGTGTCATACTTAAACCATTCCGAAATAAACTCAGTATGTACGTATGTACGTATGTAGGTACGTATGTATGGAGTGTGGAGGCAGTGATATGTAAATTTTTGGTGGCCAATTGAGATGTTCGACTTTCCAACATGTGGAAAATCAGAATATTGCTGATATAAGAGGGTAAATCTTAGCAACACATTTTATAATTCCTTACGACCCTATGGAAAAAAAAGAGTTTTTCTTTTTTCTTGCTTTGAAATTAAACAGTCAGTCTGTTTATCTTAATTGTAAGTATATCAAATTATGTAATTGTATATTACAGTACATACTTTGAGTACAATTTTTATGATTAATTAATTTGCTTGTATTTTGACTATCATTAGGAAAAGCTGGGTGATCAGCCCCCTGCTCCTTGCAGGCCTGTATCATAAAACTACTTGTATATTTGAACCAAGTGAAGGATAAGTTAATTTTGAAGCAGGTTTAGTGAAAAGCCACTGGACTTATTTTTAAGTAAGGAACGTTTCTTGATTTTTGAAGTTTTGAAATTCTTGACTTGTTGTAATATCCTGCATGTTTTAGATAAACCTCATATGACACATGGTTTGCAGTTGATCAAGCATAGAGTTCTCAGAGATTGGTACTCAATGTTTTTGCTTTTCTCATATCCATTATGGCATTCAAAACATTTCATTTTGAAGCAGTTTGCATGCTTTTTAGCCTTAGGAGCATGATTTCAGTTTAAAGAAGACCAGCAACATTTATCCAAGCACACTTGGGCAATTAAAGGAATATTTCCATGGTTTTTGAAATTTTGTATTTACTTTTAGAACCAATTTCTTCCAAAATTAGGTTGATATCATATTCCGTTCAGGAGATATGGATTTTTAAAGATTTCCCAATTGCATTTTGAAGTTTTTGTACAGTATGTTGAATTCGTGTTCGATGATGTCATAGAGGCAATTCCATTGCAAATGTTTATGTTTTTCTTTGAACGTTAATTGGTTGTTTCTGTATGATTAAAAACAGTTTTCCAAAAGTTATTGAAGTAGGGTATAATTGGCAATGTATATAAATACCTACCTTTCATCAATTTATTTTTCTAGCAGATTTTACTAATAAAAAAGGACAATAGATTTTAATGAATTACATCAACTTTGTGTAACTGTGATGTCATACTGAGCCAATTTCCTATTGTTTATTGGCATTTCTTGTGAACCTTAAAATTTGAAAAACTTACGGTAGGAATAACATATTAACATGATATTTGTACTAAATTGTTTCTAAACTTTTTCTCTTTATGAAAGGTTTCGGAAAAATATGGGAATATTCCTTTAAATAATTAAGATTTTTCCCAAATAGTATCTCCTTGATTAAATGCTGTACGTAAATATGAATACCCACCCCACACCTCAAAACCTTGACAACTTTTGCATCCTCAAATGACAATCTTTCTCACTCCTTCCACAAGCAGAAAATCGAGGCTGAAAAGAACCCTCTTAACTTCCAGTCCAACAATCAGGAAAACTACAATCTTTCTTTCACCTACTTTGAGCTCTCCTCTGCCCTCAAAAAATCTGGGTCCTACTCTCATGGCCCTGATGGCATTCACTACAATCTACTCAAAAATCTTCCCAAAATTCCCTAGAAATTATCTTCAAGATTTACATTTACCTTTGGTCCTCAAACTCTTTCCACATTACTTGGAGAGAGGCCATCATCATCCCAATCCCCAAAACTAACAAAGACAGATCCAAGCCAAAAAACTACAGACTCATTGCTCTTACCTCCTGCCTCTGTAAGATCATGGAACGTTTAGTCAACTACAGACTCTACTGGTACCTCGAGAGGAACTCCATCCTCTCCTCCACTCAAAATGGCTTCAGAAAAAAACCGAAACTGCCTGGACCACGTCCTCAAACTGGACCATTTATCCATGAAGCCTTTGTCAGAAATTATCACGCCATCTCTATCTTCTTTGACCTCGAAAAGGCCTTCGACACCACTTGGCTGTATGGTGTCCTTAAAGTACTTCACTCCTCTGGCCTCGTAGGCTCCCTTCCCACCTTCATCCAGAACTTCCTCCACTCTCGCCACTTCCGGGTACGCATCGGTAACACCTACTTCCAAAGGTACACCCAACACCTGGGTGTCCCCCAAGGCATGCAGCATCCTCTCCCCCTCTCTTTATCCTCAAAATCAACAGCATCACCAAACTCTCACCCCCAACATCAAAAGCTCTCTCTATGTCAACGATTTCACTCTCTACTCATCCTCCCATGCTTCCATACCCTCCAAAATAACCTACAACACTGTCTGGATAGTCTGGCTTACTGGAGCGACTCCAACAGTTTCAACATCTCAAAAGACAAAACTGTTCTCATCCATTTCAACAACAGCAACTCCTTCTTCCTCCACCCTAATCTATGCCTCAAAGATTCCATAATCCCTAGTAAAGACACTTCTCGCTTCCTCGGAATCACTCTCGACTCAAATTTCCTATCTCCCCACATCAACACCCTCAAAACAAAAGGCCACAAAATCCTCAATTTCCTCAAGGTACTCTCAAGCACTGACTGGGAAGCAAATCGGCTCACTCTGCTCACCTTATACCGCTTCCTCCTCAGATCCAGGCTGGACTATGGCAATTTCATCTTCGCCTCCGCCTGTAAATTTTACTTGGAACACCTGTAGGTCACTAAGAACACTGCCCTTAGGCTTTGCCTTGGCGCCACTCACACCTCACCCATCAGCAATCTTCACATTGAGGCCAACGAACTCCCCTTCGACCTCCGGTGCACGAAGGCCGGCCTCTTCTTTGCTCTCTGCATCCTCACCGATCCACGTAAGTCTTACTTCCATTCTATCCATTCTCCCTCCTTCACCAACCTCTTCAATCTCAACAAACGCATTCCCCACCTTTCGGGATTTGGATGCACTAGCTCCCACTTCTCCAAAGCCAACATCAACATTTTCTCGATCGCCAGAAACAACATCCCACCTGCACCCACCTAGACTATTCACCCCTTCCCCGCAAAGGTATACCTTGGTTTTTCCTCCTTCACGAAAGCTCTTCACAACCCATCTTTCTTCCACTACAAATACTGCCAACTCATTTAACATTTCCACGACTACTCCTTCCTTGCACCGATGGCTCCACACGGAAAGGCTCTTCTGCAGCCGCAGCCACCTGTCCTGGCCTCACCCTCTCCTCAAGGCTACCCGACGGCACCTCTATCTACTCTGCCAAGGTGAAAGCCATCCTCCTAGCCTTAAACTTCATAGAACTCATTTTCCGCCCCCATTTTGTCATCTTCTCTGACTCTAAATCTGTCCTTACTGGCATCCTCAGCATGCACTGGTCCAACCCTCTCATTCTACAAATCCTCAACAAATTCCACACTCTCTCCTTAGGAAAAAATATTATCTTTTTCTGGATTCCTAGCCATGTCGGCATCCCTAGCAACGAGAGAGCCGCCATTAACAAAGCTCTGTCAAACATCGCCTCTCCTTTTCCTATTCCACACTCAGACCTCCGTCTCTCTATCTCCAACTACATAAAAAAAACCTGGCAAAACTCCTGGAATCACAAAACCAGTAACAAACTCCACTCCATCAAACCCAAAGTTGGGACCAACACCCCTCTGCACAGTTGCAACTGCAGGGAAGACATCGTTGTCACCCGCATCCACCTCGGCCACTCCTCTCTCACTCACTCCCATCTTATCCGGCTCACCTACCTCTCTCTGCCCCACTTGTAATGCCAATATCTCCATCAAGCATATCTTTGTGACCTGTCCCCTATACCAGAACTCCAGATCTCTTCTCTCCTCACTATCCTCAATTTCAGACCTTTTTAAAAACAATTCTTCCTCAAACATCACCAACATCCTCTGCAACAACAAACTCTCCCACCACATTTAACTCCCCTTTCCACTCCCTTTCTACACCTAACCTTACTTACCCCTTTTTTTCTGCTTTTTCCCCTTTATCTCCCTTACAAATCTTTCATCTCCTCACTATCCTACCTCTTACACCATAATTTATTAACACCCTCTTGGCACATTTGACTGACCTGTCGCGGTGTTGTTAAACATCAACAAACCAAACCAAACCATGAATACATCACACGGCGACATTGTTAATCATTATGAATGCGATGCATGACATGCATCAATTTTCATCCTCATTGGATGACCACTGTAGCATTGTTAAATGTAAAACAATTTTGATAAAAGAAAAGCGGAAATCTCCTTGTGTATATCGTATACAGATTAAGTTGGAATTGCTTAAGTTAAAAACAACTTAAAGAAAACTTGGGATATCATTAATAAAATTCTCGGTCGTACTTCAGCCAAAACTCCTATTGATAAAATTTAAGATAATGACACTTATATAACTGATAAACATAATGGCTGACACATTTAATGATTATTTTGTTAATATAGGTAAAATCTTGCTAGTACAATACCCACATGTAATTTAAATTTTCATGATTTTCTTCCTGATGCAATCCCAACATCTTTGTTTCTATCACCAACTAACTGCTCAGAAATTATTGACTTATATGAAAAAAGGTGCTTGTGGTGTTGATAATATTTCTGTTAATTTTCTCCAAGATAATCGTTTCGCTAAAGCAGCTCCTCTAATGTTTATCTTTAATTGATCAATTTCCACTGGTGTTGTACCACTTCGTTCCAAACAAGCTAAAGTAACTCCGATATTCAAAGGTGGTGTGTTTCTAACTATAGACCCATCTCAGTACTTTCATCATTATCTAAAATTCTAAAATGTATTATTTACAATTGTACCACTACTTTCCTTGATAAGAATAAGACACTTAGCAATAGACAGTTTGGTTTTCATAAAGGCCGTTCTACTGCTATGGCAGCTTTAGATGTCACTCAATATATTATAAATGGTTTTAACATAGAGAGTTATTTATAAGTATATTTTTGGACATATCGAAAGCTTTCGACACTGTCAATCATAACATTCTTCTTGCTAAATTGTATCATCATGGTATTAGAGGAGCTGGTAGCCTACAATTGGTTTGTTAGTTACTTATTAAACAGACATCAGGTTGTATCCATTGATAACACTTATTATTCATCTTATCGTAATTTAAATTGTGGTGTGCCCCAGGGGTCAATCCTTGGGCCTTTGTTATTTTTGCTATATGTAAATGATATTACCTATTTTTCACATTTTTTATGCTTTACACTTTTTGCTGATGATACTTGTATTTTGTATAAGCATAACAATTTTGATGTCATTTCAGTCATCACCTCTAAATCAAAAAATGTTGCCAGTTGGTTTATGGTTAATAAGCTATCTTTAAATATCAGCAAAACTCATTTCATGGTTTTTCATCCCCATTTCAAGAATAGAATAATATTAATATATCGGTTGATAATTCCCAAATAAAACGTGTTGATACCATCAAATTTTTAGGTTTATACATCGACCCTTTATTAAAATGGTCATCTCATATTAATAAGATTAAGACATCTATTTCTAAATTGATTGGGGTTTTCTATAGAATTAAAGAGTTTGTACCCAGTTACATCCTTAAAGATTTATATATAACTCTTATTCTTCCTTATTTAAGCTATTGCAATGTAGTATGGGGTAATGCTCACCCTTCTCATCTAAATCAAGTATTCATACTTCAGAAAAAAGCTGTTCGTATTATCACCCTATCAAGTTTTCGAGCACATACATCCCCTCTTCTTACCAGAATATGTTTTCTTAATACTTTTGATATCCACAGACACCAATGCGCTGTATTCATTTGAAAAAATTTGTTAATCAACAATTACCAGATATTTTCAAGGATTACTTTTCTTTTACTCATAATATACATTCCCACAACACCAGGTTCTCTCATCATTTATTTTCTCTTCCTATAAATTCTGACCTTTTCAAATGCTCCATTGTATCTAATGGTATTAAGTTCTGGAATCAAATATGCGATTCTATAAAAACATAAAAACTATAAAATTATTTTCTGATAAGTTTAAAAAGACAATTATATTTAAATATGACTAACTTTAGTTTACCTTTATGTATTTTCATCTCCACTTAGTTTATGATTATATGTGACCTCTTATCTATTTTTACCCAACTTCTTAATTAATTTTCCCTAGGCTTCGTTATGTTACCGAATTGGGGGTGAGGTCTTCTTTTCCTTCTATTTTTACAATTTCACTTTTATATACATTTCCTTTGTGATTAATTATTAAATCTAAGTTACGGTGGGCTTCTTGTAAAAGCTCCGACTTCTAAGCCCTTCCACCATTTTCTCATAAATTGTTATGTGTTTTCATTATAAATATTGTACTATATGCATGAAAATGGAAAATAAATTAATCAAATCAAATCCAATAAAGTTCAAGTAATAATCAAAATCAGTTTATCAATTGGTAACTTGGCTTCAAACTGTCTTGTATTCTAAACCTTAAGGTTTACCGATGTGATATATGAAGTTAACCGAATAATCTAAAATTTTACCGACGATGGAGTCTCAAAATAAAATTGTGGGGTATAAAGAGGGGGTGTTTCACACATCACTGACTACTTAACATTCTACTGATTGATATAATTGTTACTCTCATCACATAGTTGTTGATCATCAGTACATGTATTATATTATATGTATTATCACAGATTTCTTTGATGGGTGGCCGATATGGACAAATCATGGATAAAATGAATATTGCATGAATGATTCATTGAATGTTTTTCAAGCTTTTGCAGGGTAATATCATCAAGTGATTTATGGCACCTCAACAAGTAAACAACATGAATACAAAATTGGGTAGCCCAGTGACAGTCTAGCAGCTGCACATGTTTACACAAAGCTATATTGATAACTAATAGACCTCGTAAACAAATTTAAAAGGAAAAGAATCATTACAAACTTATACAAAGGGTTGTCATGGCCTTTCTGTTGGAGAGTCAGATTAAAATAACACACAAAGAATTAGCTATAATCTATTCATGAAACTTGATTGCTGCGCCCAGCTTTCTTCTGGCGACGATGACTGGCCACCGTGACCAAAGGCAATTTGTCTGCTGTGCTGCCTAATCTCCACCTTGGGCCTCCCCACCTTTGGCTTCTTTAATGACAAAAAGGATATGAAATGGCAGGCTCTAGAAGGACTGGCCATGGCGATGTTTTCCCACATTTGATGTACCTAAACTGCTAAATCCTACGTCTAACCATTTTACACAACTCCCAGCATACAGTAAATGTGTTGAAATATCAAACCCTTCGATTAAAAGCAATTCTTTGTTTCATTTAATACTTTGTCCATATGTATAGGCTCCTTAACTTCACATTTGTCAGGATGGACGCTTCAGGGTAGGGAACTACATGGAATGCACATTTTAACAACAAAAACAGTAAACACAAATTAAATTAAAAACTTTAAACTAATATTTCCATGGATTTTCATTTTTTCATATATGAGAGAGAATTGTTTTTAAAAACAAAGTGGTGAAAAACTATGTTAATATTTTATTCCGTTTAGAAACTACAAAATTTTAAAGTATTTTTGAATTTGGACAAAAGTGACTGATTGGCAACATCTGTGATGTCATAGAGACAATTTCAACAAAATGTCTCTTGTATTTCTTTTAAAATGATTTGAAATTTTTGCTCATTGAAAATGCAGTGTACACCAAGAAAAAACCTAAATGTTTTCTTGAAAACTATATATTCCACTCTATCTCTATAATGAACCAAATAAGCTGTTTGATAATGTAAAAAAAGTGATTAAATTGATAAGAAATACATAAGAACTGTGCTGGAATTGCCTTTATGACATCACCAAGCTGAAAGACATATACTCTATGAGGTGTTTTTAAGAACATTTTTCTACTCTTTAATTGTTATAACTTCTAAACAGAATAAGATATTAAAATAGTTTTTTCATCTTTTGTTTCAAAAATGTTTCTCTATCATTATTGAAAAATTGAAAATCAATGGGAATATTCCTTTTTAATCATGTTGTAACCAAGGGTGTAATTTCAGCTTTCCTGATTAGCAACAACTTGAACATGATAGAAACTTATTTTTCACTCTTGTAACCGGAAAATTATGGGGATCTTTCCCTGCCATCCCCTCTGATAGGGACCCTACACTCTTCCATAATTTGGTTGCTGTACTTCACAGTACTTGGGGCAGGATAGTGCGTTACGATACCTGCATTTAGCTGGATGCAGTGTAATAATTAATCTGACGGTATCTACCTATCTTCAAGATCGTTTTAAGGTCTCTTGGTTTTAGCTTCAATCCAAATCAGCAAGAAGTAGATCCAATGCATAAAAGTATGGGTGCCTAAGGTATTCTTCGACAGAGAATTAACTTGTAAGTGATTTCTGCGTCACTTAGATCAATCGTTTTCTTACAAAATCTTTTGATTTGTTTTATCATGTATGTCTATGGTCATCTAAATGAGAATTCATTAAATTTTTCCAGTTATTTGATTCTCTTATTCAAACAAAAATATTATGTCTGTAAATGATATATTTGTACATTCAAAGTTTGAAGGGGGGGGGGGGCAGGGGAAAAGACCCACTTCTGAAAAGTTGGAGGGGCCAATATGGGCTTCACTAGTTCCCCGCTTCCGATCCTGGCCCCTCACTTAATTCCAGCGCCTGTGTGTGTGTACCCTTTTTGCACATTCATGAGCTCGATCGATCTAACAAATGTATATATTACCCAAACTCACTTTCACTCTGTTCTGGAAATAAAATTCAAAATGTTTGCAGACAAATTTCCATCTGTGTATAAGATAAATGCTGGACAAACAAAACCAAAACTTTCCAAGCTTTTTTTTTATGTAGTCAGGTAAATGACCTTGTGACAATTGGAATACGTATGTATGTTCATGCATTCTGGCAAAAAGAAGAGTTTATTAACTTTTCCTCATTATCTTCCATCAACAAATGTAATCCAACTTTTCACATCTCCACCTACTAATATTTACCAAATCAGTCATCTGCAAATGATTAGTAATTGAAAAGAATTTAATTTAAGTGTTATTGATATATCACGTTGTTGTTGACCCAAGTTGAATACTCTAAACACATAAAGACAGGTGTTCTGTCAATTTAACATCCAGTTCAGCTTCAGTGATCAAAGATGAATCAAGTGTGAACTGTAGTTCATTTTTCAGCCTGCATTATGCTTCTTAAATTAACTATGCTAAACTAACACAATATTTTAATATTATTTTGAAAAAAGTTAGTCTGGTAACAGGTGATGGACCCCCATGGTTTTTACGAGTACCCAATTAAAAAGTCAACAGGAATGAAGCAAAAATTAGACAATGAAATGACACCATTGGTGATGAAAAACATTCATCATAAATCTTTCAAATGTTTGCACGAGTATATAGTTTCTTTTATCTTTAAAACACCCTTTGTTGTCTAACAATTTTGGGGTGGCAGAACCGGGGGAAGAACATCTGTAATTTCCAAATGTAATATCTCATTTGTCTGCACAGGGCATAGGCTGGTCTAAGCCTGGGAGGAGAGGGGGGGGGGGGGTGCATCTCCAACCTATGTCCCTGCTGCTTATGTTTCTTGCATAAATTGCCAGAACTTTTCAAATCTGAAAATAATGCATGCAAAATTCCATTGTATTTTAACAGTTTGATCAATCTAAAAACTTTAATTTTTGATCAAAATTTTATTCTAAATGTACCCAGGATTGACATAAAATATCACTTCTTTGAACTTTTGGTCAAATATCGGCAATTGACTGTTTCGAACCTGAAATTACTGACAGAAGTTCATTATGATCGAAATTTTATCATAAAACGTCAACAAAAATGACTTTCTTCAATCAATTGTGCAGTGTTGTTTCAGCAAGTTTCCTTTTTCCATATGCAGATTTATACTTTAAAAATAAGTCTAAAATTATGATTTTATTTTCCTTAAAATTCTCAGTAAGGAAGAAATATTCATGTTGCAAAAACGTTTTATTCAACTTTTGTAATTGAAACTTGCTTTAGAGGTAATGTAAAAAAAAACACCTACAAAATTGTTCATGTTACTTCAAATGCAGGCTTTCACATTTGGGACAACATGCATATAGTTATGTTCGTAAAACTCAGGAATACTGAAGGTCATGAACGTGTTGAGCAGGTAATATTGAAATGAGTTTTTAAATGTAATTGGTAAATAGGGGCCAATGTGCAGTTGAAAACTTCATTTGTACAAATTTTGACAAAGTTTTGTTTTAATATCAATTGTTAGAGGCAAAAATTAAAAATAAAGTTTGCTGTTTTATAACTTGCAGATCAATTTTCCAACTGTCTAATAGAATTATGAATCATTACCAATTTAACCTAACTGAAGATTGTATCTGAAAAATGAAAGAAAAGATCATCATTTTGTTTTAAAATTAACAAAAACATCAAACTTAAAGAACTGTAAAGAAATGAAGAAATAATATCAAGTTAAAAATGGTAAAAGAGGAATTTAATAAAATTATATATCAAAAATAAGTTTAAAATCAAGAAAACTGAGTAAATTGTATACACAAAAGGTACAAAAAAGCTAGTATATAATAGAATAATAGAAAACAAGTTTGAAACATAAAATTCTATGAATAATTCAAACGATAAAAAACCTTAAGGGAAGCATGGGACTGGCTCAAATCTCAGATAGTAGAGTCTGTACCTTAAAGCTGCCTTTACTTTTTCTGGGCCAAAAAATATGATTGCAAAACTAAAAATGATAATAAAAAGTTGAGATTTTGTACCATGTGCCAATTAGCACTTGTGATATGGCAACTTTGGTACAACAATGGTCATCCACTAGCTTGTTCAGCCTCCATTTTCAAAAATGCTCCGAAATCACGGATAACTTGTTGATATTAGACAAATTTTCACCCCTTCTAAATTTTCAAAACTTCATCCCTGAAACCAGACCAGGCAGGTCCTGGAAACAGCCACAGTATAATTTCCACAAGGGTTCCAAGTTGATGCTTTCGACGTCATGCAGTTAAGATGATATTGCCACATAATTTTTCTTCACACGTCCCCCCTTCTCTTGTTCTTTAATGCCATATACATAGAAGAGGCATAGCTAAAGCAATGGCATAGCTAAAGGGGGAAAAGCCTCCTGGCCGGAAATTTCCAAAAATTTGCATAACAGAAAATTCAGAAAGTTGGATAGTTTTGGTAACAAAATTTCCGAAAGCAAATTTAAAAACTTTTAACTCTAAGGCCTGTTTAGCAATTTATAGTTAGCAAATTTCTGCCTTATTTCTCAAAATTCTTAAGTTTTTCCTCAAAATTTCAAATGTTTCCTCACTTTCAAATTTTCCCTCAATATATCCTAATATTTCCTCAAAATATCCAAATTTTCCCACAAAATATCAGAATTTTCCCTCAAAATATGTTCATTTTTCCTCTATCCAAATTTTTCCACAAAATATCCAAAAAAATTCCACAAAATATTCAAAATTATCCTAAAAAATATCCAATTTTTCTCTCAAAATATACAAACTTTTCCTTATATCTGAATTTCTCCTCAAAATATCTGATTTTTTTAAATGTTGTTTTCTTTCCATGGGGTGGAAGGGAGGGGGGAAGCTTGGATTCGGAGTTTTTATGGTTTTGACCCCCTCCCACCCGCCGCTAAAAAGTAGCTATACGCCACTGGTACCTAGTAGGTACGCAGGGGTCGAAATATACAATTTTCGCTACTGTTTTACGGTACTCAAGTAATTCTGTTCTGCATCAGATTTCACTGTTCCAACTTTTTTTGTTGATAACAGGACACATTCCTTTCTTCAAAATGAGCTTAACTACTATTATGCAAATATGTTTTGTTTGTTTGATGAGGGCTTAATGACACCACGACAACGAGGGTCAAATTGTGCCTGAGAGGTCAGATCATTCTAGAGGTAGGAAGGAAAGGAAACGGGGAGAATGAGAGAAATTCAAGAACGAAAAGTTAGAAAGCTGTGATCGAGAGAGGAGGTGTAGGGTGAAACAAAAACAAAGTAGAGAGGGTGGAAATATGTAAGTCGATTATTATCATGTAGTGTTGTACACATGCAAGCAGCCTTGTATATATGTGTATTGATGATAAAGTGTGCTGGCAATTGCCTGCAAAGAGGGAAAGTCTTTTTCTTACTGAAAGATTTTTTAAATATTCTTTTATGATAATCAATTGTTTGACAACATGCATTTTGTTTGAGCAGAAATCAAGTTATTAATCATTGATGTCACATGCTTGTGAAAAAAACACTCAATGGTTCCAGGCTAAAAGACTGAAGTTTGAAAGTTCATTGTTCCTGCATAAAGTGCAGTGGTAAATTCGACCTTTGGTATGCCAGAATAACTCTTGTAGGCTATAGTTCAACCCTCGACAATGTCAAACTATACTTTTCTTTCATTAATTTCTTTCACAGCTGTTCTGGTGCCATCAATCCACCTGCTTTAACCTAGCTGGAGTTGATGACCTGAACTACCTATTGAGTCTTTGTATCTACAATACCAGCAAATCATGGGAGAATGCGATATAAATGTTAACACATGAGTAGGTTTAATTAAGCCCTTTTTATCATTTTGGTGTTATAGGCCTATTCCGTCAGAAAATAGTGGTATAAGAAAGTTATGTGGGGCAGTGTTGCGTGTTAATGGTAACATGTTGAAATATTCATTTTGAATACATTCTGCAGTTTGATCTCTAGTCAAGGTCTATGGAAACAATAATCAACATGTTGAATCCTACACAAAGGTCATTTCCCCCAACTGAATGTATCTACTCATTTAAAATATTAGCTTTATGAAATTGATAGTGTAGAAATGTTTGGAGTATATACAAGGCCATAGCTAGGGAAGGGGAGGGGGACAGGGGAGGAGAGGGGGACAGGGGACGGAGGGGACAGGGGATGAGGGGGACAGGGGACGAGAGGGGGGACAAAGAGAATTCTTCTCCCCAATAATTCTGATGATTTTTTGTCTTTTGAGTAAACTTTTATTTTTGAGTAAGTTTTTGTTTTTCATTTTACTATACATTAGACCAATAATTTCGAATTCAAAGTCTTTTTAAAAGCACTTAAGCATTTATTGTAAAAGTTTAATACTAATTATTTATTGAACATTTATATCATCTAGGTAGCACGGAACTAATTATATGCCCCCATTGAAGCCTATGATGAGAAAGTCAAGTTTGGGGTCTTTTTTGGTTCACATGCAAAGCATAATGCAAATCTACGCAATGGCGAGTTTGTCCGGCCGTCCGGCCATCCACAGTTTTTCCTGAGATTTCCTCAGAAATGTTAAAGTTTTTTGAGAATTCCTCAAAAAATGTTAAAGTTCCTTCAAACTTCCTCAGAAAAAGCTAGTTTTTTTAGATATCCTTATGGAAGGTTAGCATTTCCTTACAAAATGTTAAAGTTTTTCAGAGACACTTTAGACAGGATTATTTTCCTTAAAAAGTCCACAAAACATTTGATATTTCCTTAGAAGATAACTGTAAAATGATGTAATTTTCCAATATTCTTTAAAGATCCTCAAGCATCTCCCTTGTAGCACTTGAGATTTAATAATCCTTAAAATTCTTCAAAATATTTGGGCACCAATGGTTGTGTCAGGCATGATTATTTAAGTCTGCCTTTATTATTGTGGTCATTTGCATAAAGTTGCTACAGTATATGAACTGACCAGACTTTTTTATTTAGTATGCTTAGTCAGGGAGTGTGACAGGATGTGACTGCATATGGACATAGGGAGGGATGCCATGTGGGACATGGATAGGGGCCCTGGGGGACACATGATATAATATACCATGTGGTATACACCAGTGGCTATATCAGGCATAAATATTCGACTCTGCCTTTTTTTGCTTACTCATCAAGCCATTTGCATATAAGTTATTATATGAACTGACACTTTCATACATAGTATGCTTAATCAGGGACTGATAGCTAGGATGAGACTTCTTATAGAGCCTTTGGGATGTCATGTGGGACATGGGCTGGGATGCCATGTGGACAAAGAATGGTATGTTCTTTGCAAAGACTTTTTACATTTGATTTTTATGGGAAAGACAACAGGATGCATCCCTATTTGCTTAGCCTAATCTGTACTCCTGGTTTCGTGCATATACTTCAGGTTTCTATTTGTAAATGTAAAGGCCTATGATTGGGCGATTAAAAATGAATTGCTTTTCAGTTATTTTTCCAGATACTTTTATTATTTTATCATGGCGAATTCATTGTATAAAAACATTACAATAAATTAATTACCTGTAATTTTGAAACCTTAGTCAGTTTAGAGTAATAAACCATTTTCCGCACAAAGTCTACAATATAAATTCAGTGCGCTTACAATTCTTTTTAGAGATAAAAACTGCATTTCAGTGTTGGTTCAATATATTTTACAGCATACTGCTAACACAGTAAGATATTTTAGCGAATCTTGTTGCAAATATAAACAAAATAGTTACTTTTCTGCAATAATTACCTATGCCCTAGATTGGCAATAAGAAAAAAAAAACCTGGGCTACATCCGACCTAAAATTTGTTTGACAGTAAAGATTGCTTAAAAAACATCATGAAAGGCGGTGATGTAACGGATATTATACGCCCTTAGGGATTTTTATTGTTTAAGATTTTTGGTAGGGATGGTGTAGCTGGGGCCTGTGTGTGTGTGTGTGGAAGGGGAGTGTGGGGGGGGGGGTGAATAGAACATTTTCCCATAAAGCACAATATATGTTTTTCACTTGGTCTTCGTAGAATTCTAAACAGAAGTCATCGGTAGGCTTATTACAGTAAATATTTGCATACAAAACAGTTTTGGGTCCTTTTTAGGTGAAGCTGCCCCCTTAGTTCTTGACCTTAGGATACATCAAGAGTGTAATTACCACCTGATGATAGGATACTAGACAGGCAATACTTAGCTACTGGAACATTTGGTAAGTAGATATGAAAGAATATTTATTCTTTGCTATTGTTTATTCTATAGACTGATACTTGGCCTATTAATTTTGTAATACGGTTGGTTAATTTTCAGTGTTGAGGAGAGTTCGATATCGCCCCAAACAACACGACAATCATCATGCAGTAAAGAAAGCTGGCTATTAAAAGATAAACAGTAGTGTACAGAGACATGCATTTCCGACCATAATAAGGGATTTGAGTTACATGTTGACCTTTACGATCCAGCAAATTATGTTGGTCAACCTCTTTCTGGTGATGAAAAATTTGAAATGCTGAATTCAAAGTTTTAGATACCATCCGACTTTAATTTTCCTTAATCATCTGGTAGGAAGTTTATCATGGCTTGGATAAATAATAATAATGATAATGATAATAATAACAATAACAATTATAATAATACATAAATTTATATAGCGCTGATTTTGTAAAAACATTCAAAAGCGCTTTACTTACAATGAAATTAGATACGAAAACAAAAATAAGAATACAGAAATGACAACATAAATAGAAATACAATGGATCAAGCTGCACATTAGGTAAATGTCTTTTTAAGCAAAAATGATTTAAGCTTAGTTTTGAAGGAGGTCAGGGATACATTATCAATATATTTGAGTTCAGTTGGGAGTGTAATTCCACAACCAAGGACCTTTTTAAGCAAAGGCCCTTTTGCCAAGAGTTTTATGCTTAATATGGGAAACAAATAGGGACTAGAAACGAAAGTCCTAGCAAGATGGTTTTTCAACAACCATTTCACATAAATATTTTGGAGCAAGGCCTTTATTGCACTTGAAAACTTGTAAAATAATTTTATAATCAATTCTTTGTTTGACCGGTAACCAGTGAAGCGACTTCAAAAGAGCATTAATGTGAGACAATTTTGGTCTGAAAATCAAGCGAGCAGCACCATTAAGTATTCTTTGAATTCTGTAAAGTTGATAATCAGGTAGGCCAACAAGAAGTGAATTACAATAATCAATGTGACTTATAACAAAAGCATTAATAAGGGTTTTCATGGAATCTACATCAAGATATTTGGCAATCTGACGAATGTTATAAAGACCGTGATAAGCTTTGGAACAAACTTTCCCAATATGAATATTCATAGACATGTGATTGTCCAAATAAACACCCACATTTTTTACACTAACAGATGGTTTTATTTCAGCATCACTGACTTTGATGGATTGGACTCCAGCTTTAGCTAATTAGAAGAAATTCAGTCTTGGAGTCATTGATCATGAGATTATTCTTGACCATCCAAGACCTTATTTCAGCAATAATAGATTGCATTGCCCCGACTGCCTCTTTCTCTGAGGTAGAGCCGACAGTGAATGAGCAGTAAAGCTGAGTATCATCAGCATAGCTATGGGCTTGTGGGATATGCTTTGACACAATACTGAAGAGTTGAGAAACATAACACAAGAATAATATGGGACCCAAGCAGCTGCCTTGAGGTACGCCATAGTCCAACGGAAAGTTTTTGTACCTAGCACCTTTAACAAAAACATGTTGCTTTCTAGACGATAGATAGGATATAAGCCATTGTTGTATGTCACCAGCAATTCTAAACTGAGAGTGAAGTGTGTAGAAGAAAGTGCTGTGCTTTACGGTATCAAATGCCGCACTCAGATCCAAAAATAACAAGAGTGTGCATCGTTGTTTGTCCATATTTAACATAATATCGCTGTGAATTTTCATCAAGGCTGTCTCTGTGGAGTAGTTTTTTCTGTAAGCAGACTGACAATCTGGAAGGGGAGCATGTTGTGAGCAGTGAGAAATAATCTGGTTAACTACCGCCCGCTCGCCCAATTCTGATACGAAGGTCAAATTACTCACAGGTCTGTAGTTGGAAAATGAACACTCCAATCCTGCTTTCTTTAGCAGAGGGACAATAGTTGCAATTTTCCAACTATTAGGTACTGCACCATCTCTGAGAGATAAATAAAATTCACCATTATTGTAAGAACAGGGAGAAGTGATTCAAGGCAGTCTTTAAGCAGCCATGTTGGTATTGGATCGAGGATACAACTCTAACTCCTTGGGCCACCCCCCTCCCTTCTGTCCACCTGGGCCTCTCCACTCATCACAAAACTCAAACCCACCCTAACCTCTTCATCAATCTCCACAACCAAATCAAAGACCAACTCTCAAATTACACCTCCATCTATACTGATGGCTCCAAGGAAGGCAACAAGACAGCTGCTGCTGCCGTCATCCAATCATCCCCCTCAGTGGCAGACTTCCCGACAAGTCATCCATCTTTTCAGCGGAGGCCAAGGCCATTCTCCTCGCCCTCAACTTTATTGAGTACTCTCCGCTCAACCACTTTGCCATTTTCTCCGACTCTAAGGCTGTTCTTACTTCTTTACGCAATCTTAAATGGGATAACCTCACATGCCACCTCCTCCTCCGGAAACTCCTTTCTCCCACCCTCTGCAGAAAAAGTGTTCTTTTCTTCTGGATACCCAGCCATGTTGGCATCCCTGGCAATGACAGGGCTGATGCAGCCGCTAAGCTTGCCCTCAACCTCCTCCCTACCCCTTTTCCCAAAACCCTCTCTGACATCAAACCGCTTATCGCTTCCCTTGTTCGTGACCGCTGACAAACCTCATGGAACTCCCAAATTGATAACAAACTCCATGTCATCCAGCCCACAATTCCAATCAAATCCAGCATCAACAACCTCTCTCGTATCGACAACGATTATATTACCCATCTTAGAATTGGTCACACCCACCTCACTCACTCCCACCTCCTTATTGGCTCCCCCCAACCCCTCTGCAACAATTGCCACTGCACCCTCACAATCCATCACGTTCTCCTTGCTTGCCCCGTGTACAACCTTCCCAAGCTTCCCTCGCTCCCCACAACTCAATTGCTAAATTCTTCCAGGAAAATCTTCCGGATAAAATTATCTCCTTCCTTCATCATGCTTCCCTCTACAACCATATTTAATTCTCCTCTTTCACCCTTTCTCTACTTTGTCAGTTCGGGAGCAACCCAAAAAACTGGGTACTTTAAAATACCAAAAAAACTGGATACTTTTATGTATTACGTCATCGCATGAGCCTACACATTTGACTAGCCCACACTAAACATGGGGTTTCTCATTTTCCGCTCCGCATTGTTCAAAACTTCAATGGATATCCTGAAATTTTGGAGACAGATAGTAAATAGATTTTAAAAACTTTTTGCCGCTGCTTTTTGAAATTCACGGTTGCCTTTTTGAGAAAATCAATAAAACAATTTTTTGAGCAGTCTGTTTTGTTCATTTTCTCAGAAAGGCGACGATAAATTTCAAAAAGCAGCGGCAAAAAGTTTTTAATATCTATTTACTATCCGTCTCCAAAATTTCAGGATATCCATTGAAGTTTTGGACAATCCATCACGGAAAATGAGAAACCCCATATGTTTAGTGTGGGCTAGTCAAATGTGTAGATTCATGCGATGACGTTACACATAAAAGTACCCAGTCTTTTGGGTATCTTAAAGTACCCAGTTTTTCGGGTTGCTCCCGAACTGTTTGTTTTTGCGAAAGGAATCTGAGGCTATGACATCACAATTAGTCTGATTCAGTCGTTTCTACACAAATGATACCGAACTTTAAACTTAAATATCTCTTTAATGGAATAAGATTTTTGAATGCTATCTTTACATTTTTGGTTCTTGTGAAGTCCTCTTTCATATAAAATGGACATGCTTAACCACTGAACTAATCCTTTCAAGATTAATCACTACTTTCCCTTTATTAACCATGTTCTACAACAAATTAATGAGAGATTCAATAATGAATATGATGGATTGATTGCTACACAATACTTGATTCCCTAATACTTGTCAAAGCTGGATGAATGCTGCATTGGGCTTATTAAGGATTTTTACAAGAAGTTTCTTACATTCCATCAAAGAGAAATATTTTCAGTTGAACTTATCAAATGGAGGAAACAACATTCATCTGCAAAGAGTAATGAGCTTTCGTCCACAACAAGTCAAACACTACAATACTGTAGTTCACAAACATATCCTCAGCGGCCATCCACAAAATTCTCACCATCTTCTTGACAACACCTGTTGGAAGTGTCTCGTGTAAAAGGTCTTTCTCCGCTCTTCGTCGCCTGAAGCTATGGACATGCTCAACCATGACACAAGATCGCCAGAGTGGTTTGGTGATGCTCAACATCCATAGAAATTGTGCGTACTTCTGAACACCCAATGACATATACGACATAAAGAGTAACTGGCGACGTGATGGTATTTAATTTGTATTCAAGGTAAGAGACATTTTAATTTTTCCCTTCTTTCTAACATGTAGTACAAGATATAATACTCTTGTTTTCAATAATTGAAGCCTAATGCAACATACTCCCCCCCCTCCCCCCACCACCCCAACCCATAAATCTAATGTCTGGAACTTCTATTATCCATATGTTGATCGCATTGATACATGAAAATCAGGCTCAAATGAAAATTAGGCAAGGAAATATTTCTTTAGTAGTTTTTTTCTTCCAGAAGATTTTTGCTCAAGATTCGTCTTTAAATTTTGTATGTTTCATCCAGATATATGCCACTGCATTGACTTTTTGCCTCCTCCCCCCCCCCCTACAATTTTTTTCCTAACTACAGCCCTGAGTATATATAACATAATATAATTTATGCGAAGACGGGTTCATGAGGAGTAAAGGCCATTAGGCTCTGTGCTAAAGATATTTAAAAAAAAACTGTATCAGTTACAATTAAAGTTGGTCATGCATGCTCTCTTCAGACAAATCACTTAGCTCTAAATGTTTTAAACAGCCAGCTATTGTTGCTCAGGAAGCTTTCTGCTTCACCACCCTGAACTTATAAGGCAAGCAAATACACTGCACTTGCTGGTTGAAAATATTGGAGCAGAACGTTCAGACAGGGCTAGTATCACACAAATGGTTGTGGTTTTTGACATGCAGCAAGATTAAACTTTCTGATATCTGCCATATGGCGGATATTTTGATTAATTGTAGTAACGGTATTTACACAGCATGTAGTCACCCCATAAAAAGCCGAAACTAACACCACCACCATCACAAAAGAAAAATACAGAAAAAAAATGTAAAGAGTTTGTAAAGAGCTTATCAATGTTGACTTTAAAATTGTGAACAGAAATTGAGCTAAGCACCAACTCAGGCAAACCATTCCACTCTTTAACAACTTTTTGCAAAAAGCTAAAATGCAGAACTCTTTGGTCAACTTAATTCAAGCTCTTACCACATGGCAGAACTCTTTGGTCAACTTAATTCAAGCTGTTACCACATGTATGTGCTGAAGCATGCAAGAAATAACAGGAAGTCAATCCTGTCAATAAAAGCATGGCAAACCAAGAAATTGTAACCTAGATTCATAAGAGAGATTCCTTACTTCAGGAGTAAATGGCTCTTACTGAGCCTGCTCCAATATAACTATCATTAGTTGTTCTGCTCCTTAAAATTTCAAACAGTCAGACCCGACCTGATAAATAAGCAGGTTGGGTCAAGACTTTTCCTCTTTATTTTCTTTATTCTGAAAACCACAAGTAATTAGAATCGAATTCCCTTATCGATGGCCCCATTGTAATCGTTCTCCTGGTTAAGCAGTTATTCTAAGCAAGATAAGTGGTCTCATTATTTGCTATAGTAAGTTTGTGGTAATAATTTACTGGAACAAATTTTCAAGGAAAAAAACAAGTCATGTAGGGTTAACATAATCTATAGGATTAGTTTGGTGGTGAATCATGTTCATCTTATATGAAAGAGGACTTCAATAGAAACAAAATGGTGAAGAAAGCATTCAAAAATAGTATTCCGTTAAGGAGATATTTAAGTTTAAAGTTTGGTATCATTTGTGTAGAAGCGACTGAAATCAGACTAGTTGTAATGTCACAGCCTCAGATTCCTCAAAGTCTTTATGTATTTTAAAGAAAGTTTATTTAATTTGTTCATTATTTAAATATTTTTTCTTCAGCTGGTATATTATAAATACCCTTCCTAGATTCAGTTTTACTACTTTTTTGACATATCCCCTGCTTTATAAGCCACAAAATTGCAGGACAAAACATGATAGAATACATAAAGTATCATATATCATTGAGTAGGCCATGCAATATTCGAGGAAAATCCCACGTTAAATCCGAACTGCGCGTGTCTTAGACACCCCTGGATATCTCAAGCGCGAAGTATTGCAGACTTGCCTAGAGTGTGAAAAAGGATCCCTGTCATTATACAGTGTTCAAAATTAGCATAAGTCAGACAATCTGGGGCTAGCTAAAATGGCCGTCGGACTAGTGGAATTTAAGTCCTGAACTCCATCGGGCTAGTCCAAAAATCAGATAGAATGATCTAGAATTATGACGAAATAGACAAGACAGCACACCTACAAGTTCTAGCTGACTTTAAATGTCGATATTTATGCTATAATCTTTGCAATATTTCCGAATTTAAATCCTATTCGGTAAGTTACCGATCATGCATACACGTACACATTTCTGTATACATATTCATGCATTGTTATTGTTAGTGTTAGATGTAACAAGAATGTATACACTCTCGGTGTTTGCAAAAAGTTTGTGAAGGGTTGCCAGAGACTAGGGCTCGGGGCATGCACATTCACTGATTGTGTGTTCTGGAATGTGATTTATCAATGGATTTCCCCTGATATAAATATAATCGCGCTACTTCTTTGCGCATACGTGGAGGGCTTTAATACTTGACTTATTCGCGGGGATGGGAGTAGGTTAATTGCATTGCACTATCAATGTACAGTAAATGTTCGATACAGGGCCTTAATTGTGTCCTTCTCAATTGCGCTGGCAATTGAAATCTTTTTCATATAATATAATAATATTATGAGGGATTTTCATTTTACAACAAATTTTTTTTCTTTTTCGGAATGGCCTTCAACAATGCTATTTCGTGAAGTTAGTAAGTGTGATGATGATGTTTTGAAAAAATAATGCCGCCGTGACCCGATCGTCAGCTTTTTGTACCAGGCATTTGAAATTTGTTCTCACTGTTTTATGTATACAATTAACCATAGTGAAGTCTAAGCCTGATTGCCCGGCCCAGAGGCTGAAGCTTTTTATCATGAATGCACTTCCACGTGTATCAGAAGTTTTTCATGCTAAAATCTTCCACAGACTTTTAAGTTAACACCCTGAAACTTTATTATTTGGCATAAACACAACAGGTCTTTACAGATTGACAGTTATATTGTAACCAATCAGGTTTATCAACTTTGGCATGATTATATTAATGAGCCCAAGCTCAGCTCTAGCTCTGCAGACAAATATTTAAATGGTGTGGTCTTATCGTTGATCATTGCGCTAACGGGAATGCTGATTGTGCGGTATGTACATCGTGTGAAAAGACAGTAAGTCTGTGTAATATTATAGGTAGTGAATAAGTGACCTACATATCCCAATGCTTTTATAAATGATACAACCACGGAGTAATTAATGGCGCCTTTAAAACTATATTGTAAATATTAAAAACATGAAAGTGGAAGGTTTCCCTTGATTTTCAGAATAGGAAAACTTGGTCGCATGTATTTATAGGCTTATTTTGGGGAAGTTCTCGTAATGTGCGTTACTGAAAAACAACATTTTCCATACTTTAATGTTCAAGCTCTTCGGCGTAAATAAATTAATATAAACAAATAATTGTTAATGAAACATTCTTTAATTGCATGGTTGATTTATTCATTGATATAATTAAGGTACAAAATACAAAAATACTGCATGAGTTGCATTTACATTTAATTTGGTCTATGGTGTATCAATTATTTTGCATGAAATATAATAATAACTTTGGTGTGCAATGGCTGTTGACGTTGTTGAATTGCCAGTTGGTGGAATGACAATGCAACGGAAACATAACAATAAAATCACAAGATAATACTGTAAAAAGTCAAGCTAGTACAAAATTAAATCAGGCCAGTTAGAATTGAGCAGTGATGCCCGACGGGCTAGTCAAATCAAAATGCTAACTTCGGACCTATATCTTATGGTGGTTTTGGCCTACTTAACTTTGTTGAGAGCGCTTGGATTATTATCAGGATTATTAAAAATACAGTTTTGTTTTAAATTTTCATCTTGCATTTATCAGTTAGGATATAAATTTACCACTATCGTTTCCACTCGTTGGGTGAACCTCTTTGGTTGGACTGATGCCAGCCGTGTTAGTATGGCTGCCGTCAGTGATGGCTGGCCATCCGAGGGTATGACTAAAACCTATACCCTGCTGTACTGTTTTAAGTACAAGAAATTCTCAGTTTTAAGATCTTTGTGAAAACGAAACCATTTTACCCTTTTTTCACCCACAATGCTTATTCATGATGTTTAAAGCTCATCCATGTCTTCAAAAACTGTTTTTACGGTGATTGTAGTTACTCTCATCGAAGTATTTACTGGGCTACTTTTTACTCCGCAAACTCGTCTGACGAGTTCTCCAAAGTATGGTCAAAGTTCAAAACACTGTTTTAGTGGGGGTATTATGTTTTAGATTATTTGAGGAAATCTTTTTTTCAGTACTGGCCAAATGAAATTAGCTGAACGTTTATGAAGATTAATATGTAAATGTTAGAAATTTTGTTTATGTTTACAAAATGTGTTTTCTAACCATAGTTGTGGTGGAATTGATCTTTGACCTCGCCTACGCCAGTAATGGAGCGAGACATAATGGCACCATGCATTGAATGTCATATAGCTTTTGTTAGTAGCATAATTGTTCAGGCGTCTGGCAGTTATTCACAACTAACCTCGTTTGGCACATATGACCTGACTGTTAAGGTGCCATTAAACCCAAACAAACAAACTAAATGCAACTCATTCAGCAAAGTTGAAACTTTTGGATTTTTAACATGATGAATGATTGCCCAAAAATGGAATAGACTTCAAATAAAATTCAAAAAACATTAAAATATCAAATATGACAAAAATAAAATCAATAAAATCAATAAATGCAATCAATTCTCGTTGCATTGTTTTGGGCTGAGCTATATAAGATCATTGATATCTAGTTGTAATATTCCCATGGTTTTTTGTAAAATTTTATTTAAAAGAGCATACTTTTAGAGCCAATTTGGTACAAAAATCAGGTTGGTATTATATTCTGTTCAGGAGATATGGATTTATAAAAGAAATTCCCAATTGCATTTTAAAGTTTTTGTACAGTATGATGAATTTGTGTTTGATCATGTCATAGAGGCAATTCCATTGCAAATGTTGATGTATCTTTTTGAATGTTTATTGGTTGTTTCTGTATGATGAGAAGCAATTTCTCCAAAGTTAGTGAAGTAGGGTATATTTGGCAATGTATATAAATACCTAACTTACATCAATTTATTTTTCTAGCAGGTTTTACTAATAAAAAAGGATGATAGATTTTAATGAAATACATAAACTTTGTGGGAGAATGTGTTGCTGTGATGTCATACTGTGCATTTTCCTATTCGTTTATTGGCATTTTTTGTGAACGTTAAAATTTGAATATCTCTTGGTAGGAACAACATATCAACATAATTTTGTACTAAATTGTTTGTAATATTTTTCCCTTTCTTAAGAAAAGTTATGAAGAAACATGGGAATATTTGTTTAATTGTTCCATGGCTGGACCAACTCGCTAACATAAAGGTTGTGGAAGTTAAATGTTTTATGAGAACTATTTTGCAGTGAATTGTATTGTCCCATAAATACAGCACTGATCACGTCACTTCTGGTTTTGAATTGTCCCTATTGATCTTGAGAAATATGCGATGTTATTGATTACACATCCGCCAGACCGAACATTAGAGGCCTTAATGTATTATCGGTAACATAACAGATTTCTCGCAAACAATAAATAGCTTCTATTTTCAAAATGGATTTCTATTGTCAAAATGGACTGGAATAAATGTGAAGACATTGTCATTATTCTCCTTTTCTGGTACTTAGTACACTCTGTACCAGAATAGCTAGCAAAATTTTTCTTTGCTGTTCTGGTACAGAGTACCAAAAAAGGAGTATAATGGCAATGTGAAGGCTTTATTCAAGTCTTTGACAATAGAAATCTATTTTGAAAATAGAAGCTGTTAATAAGGAAATTTGAAAACCGGAAGTGACGTTACCTGAGCATGGCGGCCGACAGTTCACTTCTGAATTTATTTATGGGACAATACCTTTCCTTTAATATTGTATTTTTTCATGAGATTGTGTCACCATCAATCATTGAATGTCAAAAAAGCTAGTATAGTGTTTAAAAAAAAAAAAATCATTTTCAATTACTAGTAAAACAGCTCAGTGCTTTCAAAATTTGTTTTGGATAAGTAGACTAAGAAAGTGAATTTTCAGACCTTGTTGCATTTGAACATGTGTTGTCAAGAATTACCAAAACCCCATCCAATCAACCTATCTGGGTTTGATGACTGACAGCTTTTTTCAATCAATCACTTAATCAATTAACCAATTAATTTGCCTAGCAACAAAATCTGTGTGAACTAAGTGGGGCAAACATCATACACGGTACTGGTACAGTACAGCTAGCTAGCAGCGCGCGCTAACGTTGTCAATGCATATACTGTACAAAACAAAAATCAGCATACACAGGTGGCAAAATGGTGAAAAAAAATTGTAATTATGGGCTCGCTACAGGCTTTGTTAATCCAATTCCCATTATCCAGAATAGTTAACAAACAGAATTTTGCTCTTATTCCTTTTGCTAAAAAGTCAAAAGATCTGGAGAAGTGCCATAAATGGATCAAAACTTGCTGAAGGTCGAATAAACATCTAATCTTTAAAGCATTGGTCTTACATGATTGCGGATTTGAGGTTTGTTTGCCCCACCTAGTTACCACGTTGCTATGGTGGGTGTGGCCTATTTTGTAACCTGGAAAGGGATTATTTTTCATATTTTTAAGCATTTTTGCTTTTCATTTTTTATATCATGGATCCTTCACTGCAAGTTAATCTGAGCTCTTCTCAATTATTCTTGTAAATACACCCCAGCATTGCCAGAGATTTTTGTTGGGGGTGGGGGGTACAGCAGTCGCAGAGTGTACATGCAACGGCGTGATATACATTTTAATATTAAAATCAACTCAAGTCTCAGGTCTTTTGGGTTACCCTGTCTTGAACAGGCAGAAAATATGGCTGGAATTGGTTGAGAACATTCAAGCAAAACCTGGGGTCCAGGGGCAATGCCCTGGAAGTTGCTCTAAAGATTTCTTGTTTTTGATGTCCCAAAACAGTTTAAAATCAAACGCAAAAATTTACAAATTAAATTGATAAAAAGAAGAAAATTTTAGATTCTAATGTCGAAATCCAACTCAGGTAAACATTTGTGTTGCCATTTCTAAGCAGGTGCCGAAGAAATTTCGTCTGAAAATTCGGGCAAAATGTCATTGGATATTTGAGTCAAAAATGGTGTAAAAAGTTCACAAAAATGTGGAAAGTCAAGAAAATCTGGGAATTTTAATAATGCCAGTTTTTTTAATATCTTTTTTTTTTTTTTTTTTTTTGGGGTGCAGTAAAACGTTTTGAGGGCACATACCTCCCCCCCTTCTCCTCCTCAGCGATGCCACAAAAGACACCGAGTACTGTTTATGGAGATCTAAAATTTGTGCAAGAAAGTGACATTTAAATCATGAGAGGGATTTTAGATGATCCCATCCACATGTGCTGTCTTCTAATTTACACTGCAAAGTTTGAAACTATTGAATAAACTTTTACCAGCTAACATGGAATGTAAATTAGTCACTTTCAAAATGTGTAGGTTTAATGGACTAAGAATGCATCTTCGCCCACATATTGCCAATCCCACAAACCTAGCAGCTGCTAACCATTCTGTGACTAATGGTTTCAACAGATACTCATAAAGGAAGTTTTCACCATGAAGTTATTAACTGAACCGGTTTTGCAAACCTATTATGTCATTCATTTACCACAAAATTCATGAATGTGAACTTGAACAAATGAAGCTCAACTTGACAACCCTGAGGTGACATCACCTTAAGAGCTCTCAGTTTATAAGCTTCATGGGTGTACGAAAAAGTAATACAAAAAGTGATAGTAGAGATCTGTGTAGTCATTCCCCTCTCATTGGTTAGGAGCTTAACAAGCTTTTCACCAATCACATCGGATCCTCATTGAATCGAGCACAGTTGGATGAGGCAGGGAATTGCAATAGACCCTGGATGAGGTTTTAATTGAGACCGTGGAGTGAGTGATTGAGATGAAAACAATCCTGTGGGATAGACCAAAGAGCGGCCACCAATTTTTGTTTGGATTCATAATATAGTTCAAAAACTCTGAAGAAGTGTGAAGTGTGTGGGTGGAACAATCTATGAATTGCAGAATGTAAGTACAGTGATTTTACAGTCTACAATATCATATGCAAATAACAGTAGAAGAACCAGTTTATTATGTTTGAAAAAATATAGGCTTTTTATTGTAACTTTTATTGCTGACCTGAAAAATGCTATTGCCATAATTGATAGCTGATTAGTTCCGTTAGGGATACTAGTATCCCTGGTTCAGTGCATAGTCAGTCTACCATGCATTGTATGATAAAAGGGCAAAAATACAAACAAAACTTTTAAAAAATGGTCTGATTATTTCATCCAAAAGAAATTGAATTGTAAATTTGTAGCAATTAAGTTCAAGTGAAAATTATCAGAATGGAAAGTTTAGTCTGTAAAGGATCGCCATCACTCTCACTTTCTTAACAGTATTAAAATTGTTTGTGTGGGATGGTAGGGATGTGCATGCAGCCCATCAACCGAAAACCATACCAACAGTATGACAGAATTGTTGGTGATACTTGCAGTATGAAAGAAGTCAATTTTGATACCTGCAGTTAAAGGAAGGGGGAGGGGGGGGGAGAGCGGCACTTCCATATGTGATATGCCTTTTTTTTGCACCATTTTTGTAGTGCATGTGTCTTTTTTTACCCAAAATTATATTAACTAAATTTTTTAAATTATTTTTTAAAGTAACAAATTTGTCTTTGTTTCATCATTTTCGTAGTGCACATCCCAAAACATGAGGTTTTACTGTGTTAATTTTGTACTGCTGGTCCATTTTTACAATATTTTGTTGAATACTCATATGCAGGTATCAAAATTGACTTCTTTCATACTGCGGGTATCAAAACTGTATAATTTCACACTGCATTTACCAATAAATCTGTCATACTGTGGGTATGTTTTTCGGTTGGTGGGCTGCACACCCCTACCACTAGTATAAAATGCCCCCCTCCCCTTCCTGGACCTGCAGCATAGAGTTTTTACAACCTGAAGGCTTATTAATCTATACAGATTCACAGAGCATTTTATATTTCAAAATAATTGATCTTTTTCTACCTTTTTCTGTCAAAATACCACTTATCAAGTTCGGGAGAGGTCCTAAAATAAGGAACCAAAAGGCTCCTTAAATTAGGAGCTTTGTCGCCATTTTGTGATATTTCCCATGATGTTTTGGTACTGTATGCTAATGTTTACTAAGCGTTTATAAAAGTGTCATAAATTTCAAATTTTAGATAGCTCTGTGAAAAATTCCTTTGCCTGGCAAAACTTAAAACTCTGTGATAAACTGTCATTGCTTTCATGGCTACATACTACCCACTCCCTTTTTATGTTTATCATACCTTTTTGAATTATACAATGAAAAATAAGGAAAAAAGCTAGGCTTTTTGCCGTGAAACAGTCATTTAAAAATCAAAATATTTGTTACAGCTAGTAGTCTACCTATTGTGGTGTAGCGGTTATCATACCTATCTACAGACCACTAGGCCCTGGGTTTCAAGCCTGGGTTGGGTAGACACGCCAGTGCACCACAACTGGTTATCAAAGGCCGTGGACATTGACTTGGTTGTTGATGTTAAATCTGTCCATACGTCGTACCTGTGTTGTTGTCCAGGTCGTATTAAGCGTTTCATGATAGCATTGTTACTATCATAACCGAATACGCAGGCGACGACCCGTGATTGTAATTGTGTGTTCACTCATTGTCGGCGTGGTACAGCTAGTTTAACTTTGTCGTTGAGATTGCAGATTCCAGGGAATAAAATTACACATCGCAAAATCTTTAATTCTATATGACAAAATGGTCTTTCACTTAATATTTCTGTACATTTTTTAGCAAAATATGAACAAAATAGCTTCAGGATGTTTTTTAAATGTTTTTTAAATAATGACCTCTCCGGAAGTGGTTATGCATACTCTACAAACAAATCGTTCCCCAAACTGCAATTACAGTACATTGAGCCTAAACAAGTGTTTACATCGAGTCCAACTTGCTGACAAAGCCTTTTCAATATTTTTTGCACAAGTAGTATGCGTCAAAATCTTACAGTGTACCTTGTAAAATCTTGTGATTTTTTTGTTTTTTCAATCGTATCTTTGTTTTTGTGAATAAAGAAGCAAATTTTTTTTATTTTTTTTATTTACCTGTCTTTATAAAATACCATACAATAATAATATACTCACTTCTTCCAAATTTCATAGGACAGGTCACTTGGTATTCTGGATTAATACACGATTCCACAGTTCTGTTATGTGCATGCTCAGTAACACAATACAGCAAAAAAAAAGTCCTATAAATTGCTTATTATTTGTCAAAAATGTCATTTGTAAAAAATATACAATTTCATTTGAACACAACTTATGATTTGTTAAATATTTTTTCAGCAAATAGCAGACACACTTTCAAAATAGTTTGGTAATGTACAACCGCAATATATATATTTTTTCAGCATACTACATACACTGCTTGTTGCGCACTGAACTGGTTTGGATATCTCTTTTTTACAGCGAAGTTTAGAAAATTAATTTTTGCACTCTATGACATGTAGTACTATTAGCATACATGCGTTACTAGCCACATCGCTCATTCAACATCATTTCTGCAATATATATATTTTTTCAGCATACTACATACACTGCTTGTTGCGCACTGAACTGGTTTGGATATCTCTTTTTTACAGCGAAGTTTAGAAAATTAATTTTTGCACTCTATGACATGTAGTACTATTAGCATACATGCGTTACTAGCCACATCGCTCATTCAACATCATTTCTGCGATATGTGACAATATTTTGTGATCATTTTATTGTATTGTGTTTGAATAAAAAAAGAACACTTTATAATTCTTGTAAGTTAAGATTTATCTTTTTAACATACAATTCTGAACAGAAACAGTCTGCAATTGGTAATATTATAAAAATCCATACCTGGGTTGTATTTACAGAACCGGGTAACAACACAATCGGTCGGGTACCTGGATATTTCAGGTACCCATGTAAACACTAGCCTAAACAATATGTTAGTATCTGATTTTATTTTCCCACAATCTTCAATAGGTTTAGAGAAAAAACAAAATATATATATAAACAAATTTTAATTCCACTTTTCTGATTGAAAATTTTCTTGTAGACCCAAAGAAAGATAATTAAGTACAAAACAGTTTATTTCACTTTTAAAAAAAATCTAATTCAGGAATTTTCTTTAATTCATTTTTCTAGGCCTGTTTTTTATATTGAGTTTATTCTTGTTCTTTTTGGGAGATCTCAATTTGATAAGGTTGGCACTTTTATCTGACAGCCGGTCAACAACCAGAAACTCACATTTTTTATTTTGTCCTAACCAACACAAGGAACTATCTTGGTGGGCTTGCCCAAGTTTCTTCAAACTCTCACAAAACTTTTGATCAAAAGTTTCCTCCCATAAAATTCTGATATGACTCTTTCCAAATCAGAAACATTATTTTTATTGGAATATTCCTTTTAAAGGATTAATTCATGAAAGAGAACTTTAAAAGAAACAAAAAGGTGAAGAAAGCATTCAAAAATATTATTATGTCAAGTTTAAGGATTAGTTCAGGGGTCAAGCAAGTCTATCTTATATGAAGGAGGACTTCAAAAAAAAACAAATTGGTGAAGAAAGCATTTAAAAATATTATTATGTCAAGTTTAAGGATTAGTTCAGGGGTCAAGCAAGTCTATCTTATATAAAAGAGGACTTCAAAAAAAAACAAATTGGTGAAGAAAGCATTTAAAAATATAATTATGTCAAGTTTAAAGATTAGTTCAGGGGTCAAACATGTCCATCTTATATAAAAGAGGACTTCAAAAGAAACAAAAAGATGAAGAAAGCATTCAAAAATATTATTATGTAAAGTTTAAGAATGAGTTCAGGGGTCAAGCATGTCCATCTTATATGAAAGAGGACTTTAAAAGAAACAAAATGGTGAAGAAAGCATTCAATAATAATATTATGTCAAGTTTAAGGATTAGTTCAGGAGTCAAGCATGTCCATCTTATATGAAAGAGGACTTCAAAAGAAACAAAATGGTGAAGAAAGCATTCAAAAATATTATTATGTCAAGCTTAAGGATTAGTTCAGGGGTCAAGCATGTCCATCTTATATGAAAGAGGACTTTAAAAAAAATATTATTATGTCAAGCTTAAGGATTAGTTCAGGGGTCAAGCATGTCCATCTTATTTGAAAGAGGACTTCTAAAGAAGCAAAATAGTGAAAAAAGCATTCAAAAATATTATTATGTCAAGTTTAAGGATTAGTTCAAGGGTCGAGCATGTCCATCTTATTTGAAAGAGGACTTCTAAAGAAGCAAAATAGTGAAAAAAGCATTCAAAAAATATTATTATGTCAAGTTTAAGGATTAGTTTAGGAGTCAAGCATGTCCATCTTATATGAAAGAGGACTTCAAAAGAAACAAAACGGTGAAGAAAGCATTCAAAAATATTATGTCAAGTTTAAGGATTAGTTCAAGGGTCAAGCATGTCCATCTTATATGAAAGAGGACTTCAAAAAAAACAAATTGGTGAAGAAAGCATTCAAAAATATAATTATGTCAAGTTTAAAGATTAGTTCAGGGGTCAAACATGTCCATCTTATATAAAAGAGGACTTAAAAGAAACAAAAAGATGAAGAAAGCATTCAAAAATATTATTATGTCAAGTTTAAGGATTAGTTCAGGGGTCAAGCATGTCCATCTTATATGGAGGACTTCAAAAGAAACAAAACGGTGAAGAAAGCATTCAAAAATATTATGTCAAGTTTAAGGATTAGTTCAAGGGTCGAGCATGTCCATCTTATATGAAAGAGGACTTCAAAAGAAACAAAATGGTGAAGAAAGCATTCAACAATAGTATTATGTCAAGTTTAAGGATTAGTTCAGGGGTCAAGCATGTCCATCTTATATGAAGGAGGACTTCAAAAATCTTTGAGGTTGTTTAAATGAATATTTTCAGGGTAATTTTCATATTCATTTATACTGTTGAAACAAATTAAACAAAAAAAACAGGTTGATGTAATTAATCCATTGATTAATGCTTTTCAAATATTTCAGCAGTGTGTTGAATAGTGATGGTGAAGTAAGTCTAATTTAACTATGTGATGTTATCCACTTGCATACTAAATTTAAATTAAATCATTTTTCATTCTTCACTTATTACAAACAATTAGATCTATGCCCTTGAACAAGAGATCTCTCGATCGGAAGATTTGTTGTTATTATAAGCCATAATGCATCTTTCTAAATTCAATCAAATCTCTCTATACACTGTAAATAAGAATGTTTAAACATTATTTTGTAACAGATCTGGAACGCATTTAGGGTTTAATTATAACACTTTTTTAAATACTTTCACGCAATTTAAAAGTAAACGCCTTTTTGTAACAGATCTGGAACACCTTTTGCAGTTTATCTAAAGCTAAACACTTAATGGCATTTAAAAAACACACAAAGACACGTTTATTTAGGGGTTGTATGTGAGGGTGGCCAGTCTCAAATGCCATTTAAGACCAAAAATGATGTCATCACAGGGTTTGAGCGGACCGAGGTAATAGCCGAGGTCCGCTGGCCCACAATGACATCATCCACGGTCTTAAATGCCATTTGAGACTGGCAGCCCTTGCTTTTATCCCCATTCATAAATATCTAATTTTTTAGGTAAAAATATAGAAAAAAAGGTAATTTATTTTGATCACCGTTGATATTCTCCTAACACTCATTGTGACGTCATTTAGTTAAACGTTTCTTCATTTTTTGTTGCGATGACCAACTGACCAGTTGAAGCTCTGACCGTACAGATTTAAGTTACTCACCAAACTTAATGAAACAAAACTTGTGTTTGTTCTCAAACATCTTTTTCATATTACTCTGACCAGTTAAGGCTCTGCAAGAAGCTTTATTGTTTTCAAACTAAATAAAAAAATAACATCTTATTAAAATGGGCAGGTAATAGGTTATCAAGTTTTGACAGACAGTTAAAACTGAATTGCAAAACCGGCTAGCACTGAACATTTAGAACAAACTTGAAAAACAAGGTCTTGGAAAAGTACAAACAGCCACAGGTGAATTAGGGATCAAGGTAAGACTCAATGATAAACATATCTTTATTTTTAGGCCTTATTTGAAGAAATTGAGAAAGTTTGCGAACGTTGAATTTAGGTTTAATTGGGCTAACGTTAGTTGGCTGGCTGCTCATTTGTTTTGTGACCAAAATTGGCGAGGGTAACATTCTGTTACGTTTACACGTACACAGACACACAGCGGACTGTCAGACTATTAAAATACCATGCATAGTGCAACATTACTGTTAGTTACATAACTAGTTTTTTTTTTTTTTATAAGTGTCAGTAAATGTTGCGGCATTTATTCACTTGGGGGCATAATATTGACTTTGCAAGGCTTTCAAATTTCTGTTCTGGTCAGTAGAGGAAGGGTGAAAAATAATTTAATAATCCTCATTTTAATTTTTATCAATTAACTAAGTACGGTTGTTATGAAAGATTGTTCTCGAATCAAAGCCAGAGCTGTTGATTGAGACTCATGAGACTCATGATTGTTGTGGCTAGAATTTTGTGTTTGGTTATTTTTCTCATACATTTTTTTATATTTCTTTGCATATCCTTGGATATACTTTTCATTATTTTGCCAATGTAAGCCGATGGGCACATACATGCACTGCCATACAGGTCAGTCTGGTCTTGAACGTATTCCAGATCATCGATTAGCCAAACAAGAGTAATTACAAATCTAAAATTGTGCCATTTGAGACCTAGGATGATGTACATTTATTATGCTTAATAAGGGTGTTCATATATGGAAAGTGTTGATCATCATCATTCTCCTAACGTACATCTTGCTGGTCTCGATTGTATTCCAGACCACTAGCCAATCAGAAAGCTAGAAACTTAATTTACTATTTATGAAGTTCTGTTAGTGCTTTCGAACATGAAGTAGTGTTTATATTTAAATACTTGCCACCTCTATGTTGCTTGACTTCATATGAAGAACTCTGTAACATTCTTAAAGAATATTCATTTTCATATATATGATAGAGGACTATTTAAGAAACAATTTGGTGTACAATTCATGTTGCTGTCATATTCCATTGAGGAGTTATTGCATTTCAAAGATTGAGCGAGTTTGTTGAAAAGTGACCTCAGTGTACAGAGTGATGTCATAACTGCAGATCCACAAACACGGTTACGTATTTCTTTAAAAATTAATTGCCTGTTTCTGAATTATTTCAAACATGTTTTGTTTACTTGCTGAGATTGGGTATAGCATGCACTTTGCAAGAATATGCTTTTCCCATTTGCTTATGATCCTTCCATTCTAAATGAAAGAACCAGAACCAAAAGGTTTTGTGGTTCTGATGCTTTTTTTTCTTCTTCATAAGCTGATTGATTTGAAAAATTTGTATTAACTGCCATGTCATTGCATATTATGAAATATTTGTTCCAGGATATTTATTCATAAGCTGCACACCCACCATGCAGATCAGTAAAAATGTTGGCAACATTAGCATTTGCACAATGATTAACATTATCATAGCAAATATGATGCAAAAATGGTTGCGTGTTTATTCGATTTCAAGAATTTGTCAGTAAGCCTTGCCTACTCATTATTATTCATGACATCACTACCACAACATTAGAACATACTACAGACCATGACCCATGATATAGCATAAATCTGATATATCGTTTATGAGTTGCAGTATTATGTTTACTCTACATTTAAGACATTCACATTAAGCCACGCCCACCATGCATATCAATGACATCTGCTGATAACACAAGCATGTACAAAATAAACAACAAACTTATCATGCCCAATATGACACAAAACAGACTCACACTTGCTCATTTATCACTTTTTCAAAATGTTCACTGTAAGCCCTGCCCAATTATTAATATGCATGATATCACCACCAAAAACAACCACAGACCATGGGCTATTTATGTACCAAATATAACATAAATCCAGTTGACCGTTCTTGAGATACCGTATGTGTTTACAAGCTCTATTTAGTAGAATCATATTAAGCAGTTTAAACAAGAATACTGTACCATTTTTTAATAAGCAGGTCTCTCCTTCAAAAACCCATTTAAAAATAGCGGTTTGAAGAAGAATAGTGTATTTGTATAAGGCATCGTGACAAGAAAATCCCCCATACATATACATAATGTAAATAGTGATTTCATTCTTTCAGGGATCAGTGGATTCTCATTTGCATGTACAATCATGGAGCTATTATTAACTGGTACAACAAGAAAAGATTAGTTTCATGCCTCAAAGATTTTGCTGAATAAAATAATACTTGGTATTTAATTCATTCTGCATGTAAATCAGAAAACTCTGCTCATGTCAGCGAAAAGATAAAATGTTTTTTTTGATTGTACTGTGAAGACACTACCAGTCTTGTATTGCTGAGTGAAAATCTACCATTATTCATGATGAAATAGCCATCCTTATGAAGAATGGTCCATCAATCATTCATGAGTTTTGCACAAAGTCCTCCCAAGCATATAATGTATATTTTTTATTTAGGCTCTGCCAAGGACTAATCTGATTCGCATCACTGAACAGCACTTATGTGTCTTGAGCCCAAAATGAATGACCTATTGTGTACAGTGTAACAGTAGCTGGTTGCTTACAAGTGAACTGTGAATAGACTATGAAGATGTTATCAGTTAAGAAGGTATAAATTTTTCCTGTGTTGTGTATGGTGTAACAATAGCTGGATGCTAGTCAATAAAATGTGAAGTCTCTCGGGTTGAATGGTGTGGATTACCCCTGATATTGAGAAAATTGGGGGGTGTCGGGTTGAAGGGGTCTAAGGGCCAAAAATTCTTAATGTGATACCCGGGCATTTATCGTCAAATTTCAATTAATTGTTTGTCAATTTAATGGAAATTTTGATCTTTTTTGGTAAATTTTCTTCGATTTTCTAGAAATTTTGTTTCATTTTCAGGCAGTTTCTTTAAATGTTTGGTAAATTGTTTGACAATTTTGGGAAAGTTTTGTCACTTTGGCAATTTTTCCTTCATTTTTAAATTTTGAGCAATTTTCTATGTTGAGAAACTTTTTATCAATTATGGGAAATTTGTTGAAATTTTTTTGACAAAAACATCTTCGGAAAATTTCCTATGCAAATATGCAATTAGGTGGCAAATCAAGTACAAAGATGAAGGGCTGACATTCTGGGTGAGGACATGGAAGACCCTAATGTGTATTTCTTTCCCTGGAAATACTTGAATACTTCTCAAAAACCATGTGATGCACAATTATTTATCAGAACAATGTTCTGACTGCGGCAACTATAATTTCAGAAAAAGCATATCTTTTGGAATGTAATTAATTGACACAAAATAAGAACAGTAAGAATCTTGTTAGCTTTCAGAATATTTTGCCAAACAAATTTTTCATGCTAAGAGAATAAAATAAAGATGTGCTTGAAATTTTTAATTCTGTGCATATATGATACTCTGTACCACGGTTTCATGATTAATTTTTATAAGGGCCACCATTTGACAACAGCCTAAGGCTGCGGGCCAATCGCATGGCCAACCAATCACATGACAAACAAAACAATCCCTGGATCCAAACAAGCTGAGAGCACGCGCGATACGGATGTACGCCATATGTCGGTGGTTCTTTTATCCACCTTCCTTTGACCCATTTTATAGTGGAACTCAGAGATAACATTTTATTTGCAGTCTTTTCACCTGCAAGAACTTGCATATCGGCGGGTACGACTTTTAGACTGCTAGAAGCAATTAAGAAACACACATGAAACAATATCTTTCCTTCAGAAAAATAGTCCGTCAATCATTCACAGAATGCACATTATTACCTCAGGCACTATGAAACGCAGCTATTTTTATCACTAGTTTGAAAACAAATTTCTCCCACTAAGACACCTGACACAGATAAGTGATTTTAATTGCAAATGTGCCTTGATTATTCAGCTCTGGCTTTGTGTAATCTTATACACACAAATATCCTTGGGCTACTTGGTTGTGGTATGCATGGGAATGGCAGATAAACAATCATTCTTTTGAATGGAAACACAATACACTGAACAGGAAGTCAGGTTGGTAATTGTCATACCTGAGTTTTGAGGATTAACTCAGGTGTCGGGTGCGCTTAGGCTTAAAGAGAAACTTTTCGGCATGTACCACACAGATACATGCATGTAGTTCAGTGATTTTACGCATCAGTAATTACACTAGTCATTTATATGCACACTATGGAACTTATTGTGAAGAAGCTGGTATTGTGGATTTGGTTACTGCAGGGCCAAGTCACGCATGTAATGTGGGGCTGAGGATTCATTTGGACTTTTTAAAAGGATGTTTTTATCAGTGAGTTATTAAAATTTTGGTGAGTTTGGTTGCATTGGACTGAAAATGCATGGCCAGAGTTATTCATCATGTGACAAGCTGCGATGTTCTAGTGCACTGATCTGCCTTGGAAAACCCCAAAATAAACGAGCATTTTGCGCCAGATTTTGGCCAGATTGGCCCGCTGTCCACCTATTAAGAATCGCTGCTCTATTCTAAATATACTATTTAGATCTTCTCTTGTTGGTCACTTGCAGCCCCAAGCTAACGGATAAGCCAAACTAAGTGAGGTATTTCCTTTCTACTTTGTAAATCTTTCCAAAGGCTATTAAAATCATTTCTTGATAAAATGAAGATTCATATTCTTCCTTTAGGAGCCTAATGGGATAAAATTTGTTATCAGATTTGCTCCCACAAGAGAAAGTCACCACTGCTAATTGTCATTTCGTTATCATCAATTAAGACAGCTCTAAAGACATGCAGGTGGCCCTTTCCATATTAAAGGGGTAAGTTAGTGGTCAAGCACGCTCATCTTAGAGACATTAAAGGTATATGAACATGTAGCAGTTTCTTTATTGGTTAAAGGAATATTCCTGTGAATTTTCATTCATATAGAGAACTTATTAACCCTTAAAGTCCCATGCTGTTCAAAACTCGACTACAATTTTTCGGAACTATTTTTCTAAATTAATTTTCACAACTTTCCTTTCGTTTTCTATCACTACAAGTTTGGCTAATATGAATGCTAAGACAATAAACTTCTTAATAAAAAAGTCAAAATGAAGAAAATATTGGCATTAATATGTATGCCAACAAAAGGCAGAGTTTACTTTTACAAATGCAAAGTACACAAAAGTATTTCTCATGTCCATGATATATTTCAGAACTCAAAAACATCCGGAGGATTACAAATTCAGGAATAAGTTCACAAGATATATAATAATGTATCACGATTATCAAAGCATTTAATTACTACCAGCGAAAAGCCCACCCATGCTTTCCCAGAAATATTGTCCACCGACTGTTTTTGTTGGATGGACCAAACATTTTGCTGATTTTGCTTAACGTTACTAATAATTGACCAATCACAGTTCTAGTAACCTGACCCTATTTCATATTAATTTATGCAAGAAGACTTAAAAGTCTTCTTATTGGTCAGAGGTCAGGAACTGCCAAATAAGCAAGATTGGGTGGAGGGCAAAATTCTACACCTAAGCACAATTTTTATTTATGATTATTACAAGACTATTTATTCTAGCAAGACAAATAATTCTTGATGTCACAGCCATTTGGGCAGACTATCACAATGTCCTAATTCAAATGGAAGGATTATAATAAGATGACACAACCCAGCTGGTCAATAATTGTCTCTGTCTTTGTTTCAAAGAAATACATGAAAATCACGGATTCGAGGATATGGGAACGGGTTTTACTAACCAGCTTTTAATAAACAAAATATAAGAAAATATGATGTCATTATAGTTTATAAACCCATTATCCCTGGTCCATCAGCCTTTAGCCTAAATTAAATTGCACATCAGTTGTAAAAGGTTTCCCAGGTACTCATAAAATGATGATAAGGAGGTGACTAGTAGATGATAAAATGATGGCAAAAACACTTCATGTCCCAATTCCCTTCATAATGATCTTAAAGAAATGTTGTGTAAATGTGCAAATTTTAGGCAAATTTAGAAAAATTTTAAAACTTTTTTCAGCATATCTTCTTATGAATAATAATAAAAATGGAGGATTGTTTTTACATGTTTAGATTGTTTGTGAAATTTTCTTTCCATTCATACCAAGGTAATTATTTTGCAAAACAATGTAAAAAAAAAAAAAAAAACACCCCAGTAATTACACACGGCAAAAAAAAGCCGCGCATCTTTTGTTTTCGAACTCGGGTCGTCCACATTTGTTTTAATACTTGATTTTTTGTATGAACAAAGTGGGGTTAGTTGCTCTTTTTGTTTTTCATTGAAAATATGTGAATAAGCTTTCTGATGATATATTTTACGTATGGCAGCACTATTGTGATCAGGAACTATGACTTTTGTCAAAAAATGGTCTCAAAAAGGCTAAAAATCTTGAAATATTGCATAACTTTTGCCAATAAAAGATATTGATGATTATAACTGGCAGTCAAAAATTGACCAGAATTGAATGCATTGATTGATGTCTTTGACAATCTCTCACGGCCTTATAAAAATAACATTTTCTGAAAGAAAATGAAAGAACTATTTAAGCTCATTCAAATGATATCAGAATCACTGCTGTACGGTGGGCCTATTTGATAAAGGAAAATAATTCTTGAAAAGTGCATGTTTGGAACCAGTTATGCCATGACGGATTAGGAAACGAAGGGTTAAAGAAACAAACTGGTGAAAAATCAATGTGCCCCCCCCCCTCCTCCCTTCTCTTTGCAAAGGTCTGTTCTCCCTTGTGTGAAAAGAAATAATACAAACATCGGAGTAGGGTGACTGTGCCCAAAGTGCCCCATTTTCAATTGTTTGTTGTTGCCCACCTTGGTCCAAATGTTATCAAGGTCCACAGTACTTATTTTACATTGTAAATGTAATTAGTCATTCTAACCAATAGTTTCTCTGCTTTGTATTGGGACCTAAAACAAATTGTAACTGCCTTAGGTAAACTGAGGGACAAGAAATTTATACTACTTTCCGTGAAGTTTAATTAACTTACCTGTAACTTTCCCAGTCACTTTTCTATCCAATAAAGCCATCTACTGCTAAATCACACACAAATTTTGGCTTTTCACTTCATTTGCTTTGTTGTAACAGACAATGGTAAGGACATGTTGGGAAGGAGGGTCTCACACAAATGTAATCTCTGGTAATTTGAGATAAAGTTAATGAAACAATTTTCAAAATTCAGAAATTCTTACCTAAGCTCAATTAACTTTCCCTTTGTGGAAGTTGGTCATTTAAAGGATTAGTTTAGGTCAAGCATATTTATCTGATATGAAAGACTGACTTCGAAAGAAACAAAATGGTGAAGAAAGCATTCAAAAATCTTATTCCGTTAAAGGATTAGTTCAGTGGTCAAGCAAGTCAATCTTATATAAAAGAGGACTTCAAAAGAAACAAAATAGTGAAGAAAGCATTACAAATTCTTATTTCCGTTAAGGAGATATTCAAGTTTAAAGTTGGTATCATTTGTGTAGAGACCACTGAAATCAGACTAGTTATGATGTCATAGCCTCATATTCCTCAAAGCCTTTATGTATTCTATCATATTTTGTCTTGCAATTTTGTGGTTTATAAACCATGGAAAATTTAAAAAAAATTAGTAAAACTGAATCTATGAAGGGTATTTATAATATACCACCTGAAGAAAGTTTGAAGGAAAATAATTTAAGTAGTGACAAAATTAAATAAACTTTCTTTAAAATACATAAAGACTTTGAGGAATCTGTGGCTGTGACATCATAACTAGTCTTATTTCAGTCGTTTCTACAGAAATGATACCAAACTTTAAACTTGAATATCTCCTTAACGGAAGAAAGATTTTTAAATGCTTTCACCATTTTGTTCCTTTGAAGTCATCTTTCATATAAGATAGGACATGCTCGACCACTGAACTATTCCTTTAAAATTTGCGGAAATGCCTGATTTGATCAATCTATGTAGTTTGAAATTCCATGACAGGTGTAATTGTTTATGCACAACAACCTATCAGGATTGTTTTTGAGTTCAGTATGTTACTACACAATCTGTTCCAGAAATCCTACTCCAAGGGATTCCTAGTGAGAATGTAGCAGGATGGGTTCAGGGTACCTGTCAGTGTATATGTTGCAGACTTGAAGGATTAGTTCAGAGGTGAAGCAAGTTCATCTTGCATGAAAGAGAACTTTAAATGAAACAAAATGGTGGGAAAAGCATTCAAAGTTTGTGTTCCTTTTAAGATTAGAGATATTCAAGTTTCAAGTTTGGTATCATTTGTGTATAAACGAAATCAGACAAGTTGTGACTTCACATCCTCAAATTCCTCAGTCTTTACGTATTCTAACCTGTCAGTGTAAATGTTGCAGACTTGAAGGATTAGTTCAGAGGTGAAGCAAGTTCATCCCATATGAAAGAGAACTTCAAAAGAAGCAAAATGGTGGAAAAAGCATTCAAATTGTTTGTTTCTTTTAAGATTAGAGATATTTAAGTTTCAAGTTTGGTATCATTTGTGTATAAACGAAATCAGACAAGTTGTAACTTCACATCCTCAGATTCCTCAAAGTCTTTACGTATTCTATCATATTATTTCCTTAGATTTTGTGGCTTAAAAACCATGGGATGTTAGGAAAGTAGTAAAACAGAACCTAGTAAGGGTAATTATAATATACAACTTGAAGAAAGTTTGAGGGCCCGAATAATTCAAATAGTAAAAAAGGTAAATCAATTTTTTTTTTAAATAGCTGTTAAGAAAGTGATAATGATGGTGCTAATTACATGCATATGAGACCGGTAGCCAGCGATCGCTTTAACAACAAATTTGTTGTATATTAAGCCATGGCTGAAATTTCTTACGACACAGTTTGTACCTGTGTCATAAGAATTGAATATAGCATGTGAAATTTTACACCAGAGTTTTTTATTAACATAAATGAAAATCATGAACATCTTACTTCTCTGATGCGATTCAAAGTTTAATTTGCACACAAAAATGATTTTGAATTATGCCTACTCATAAATAAAAGAAAAATAACACAACTACGAGACTAACGGCCGAATGATTCAACATGCCCGTAGTACTGTACATAAACACGTAGGCTAGTACATAGGCCCTATGCATGATGTACATACACTGTACAGCAGTGTACGTAAAAGTTTTGATGTTGTTTTGAATGCAGGTTGTCAATTGTCAATGATATTATTAGCTAGGATTCTACTTTCCTCCTGTATTGTGTTAATTGTGTATCTGTGAAGTGATCACAATCTGCAAGTCAAGTTACTATACTGTAATGAAGGAAGTAGGCGTGTTCAAGATCTGAATAGTATATTATCGTTGACAATTGGTCAAAGTTCACTAAAACCTCATGAAAGTTTGGATACGATAAACAAAAGTATTTTATAGTTTATTTTGGGATTGTTAACCCAAATATTATGATTCAACAATCGACATACAAGGATTAGGTACAAACTTTTTCTTAATATTTTTAATGATAATATAGTCCAATTTTTAAAGTTTATGTTATTTAAGCGCAATTTTCATTCACTTTAGCGAGGCAGGCGTACACTAGTGTGTTTTATCAATTAAATTGCAAGCTTCGCTAGAGCGCAGTGCCCTGTACATTATGCAGTGCTCTGTACATACGATGGCAAATTTACAAAATACGACAGCAAATTTACAAAATTCGCCAAAATTCAAGGGCTTGTCGTAACCAAATACGCCAGACAAAAAATTCTAACGCAATCTCTGCCGGTAGCTGGGACTGGTCTTTAAACATGAATATCTTCTTAACGGAATAAGATATTGAAGGAGTTTCTTCCCCCATTTTGTTTCTTTTGAAGTCCTCTTTCATATAAGATGAACTTGCCTGACCTAATCCTTTAATGCATGCTGAGTAAAACCAACCAGGGAGTTGGAATAGAACCGACATGGAGAACTCTTCATTTTCCTACAATACTAATTCCTGATGCACTATGCATACATGAAGATCAAATACATCAGCATCTGCAGGAAAATGATTATTTCTGTAACAAGTCAAATCCATTTTTCAGGGAAACTTTCAGTATTCTATCTTTTACGTATAAAACCTATACATACAGTAATTCTCTTTTTGCATTGAATGTGTTCTTTATGTTGACATTAGAATGTGATGGAATTACCCTCATGGAAAGATACAGATATATGAACAGAGTCCCTGAATTTTGTTGCAAAAATCGGTGATTTTCACCCCTGTAAAATAATTCACCTGTCAAAATCCAGAACTCTGAAAAAGTCCCTGCTGTTATTACAACATTCACAAAATCACCTCTGACTAGCACTGTGCTCCATTATATCAGGGAGTTGGTCTATTCCAACTTCCTGATTATATCACCTCCCAAAGTAACCTCAGTAAAAATAGATCCCAAATTGTGATTGTTTTCCTTTACTGAATACTGAAGGCTAATAACCCCCTGCCTCTAAGAAAGTTGGCAAGGGTTTCTCCGGGGGCTCTATCTATTTTCATTGAATAAAAAACTGCTTTTTATAGGTTGTCTAGAATTTAACTTATATCTGAAGTTATATCATTGTTGGCATGGAGCTTTTGGGTAATAGCTCCATGCTGTTGGGTTACAATGTCTGTCTTTTGGTTTGCTGAAAGATGAAGGGGAAATCTGGGAACAAACTATTAAATGCATTGGGTCATGATTAAAATGGAAATGTTGGTTTTCCATCATAAGATTATATTTCAATTCTCTCCTGACCAAGCCAATGATTGTATTTAAGTCAATGGATACTTCTATGAAATACAACAAGAATATTGGAATCTATATGCCACCCTTGAAATGGCAACCATTTGGGTAATTAATGTGTGCCTTACTCTCTTAAATGGGTAGATTGAAACTTTAATCTCATAAATTTAATTTTCAGTCTTTCAACATCTTGAATTAGGGACCAACTTAATAGATTAAAAGTCACTCTTAGAAAACATTGAAAGTCACTCTTGGAAAAGACTGCACAATTTCACTCTAAAGAAAGTGAAAATTTCAATCTAATAGACCGATGTATAAAGTTTGTAAAAAGACAAATATTAAATCTCAAAGATTGAAAATTCAATCTGATACATTGAATTTTCAGTCTTTCAACATCTGGGATTAGGGACCAACTTGATAGATTAAAGTCACTCATAGGAAAGACTGAAAAAATTCAATCCCAAAAAGAGTGAAAATTTTAATTTAATAGACTGATAAATCAATCTTGTAAAAGATTGCAATTTAAAATCTCAAGACAGGCTAAAAGATTGTAAGAGTGAAAGAAATGATCATTAAACGTCAAATGTAAGAGTGAAAAAATGATCATTAAATGTCAAATGTAAGAGTAAAAGAAATGATCATTAAATGTCAAATGTAAGAGTGAAAGGAATGGTCATTAAATGTCAAATGCAAGAGTGAAAGAAATGGTCATTAAATGTCAAATGTAAGAGTGAAAAAATGATCATTAAATGTCAAATGTAAGAGTGAAAAAATGATCATTAAATGTCAAATGTAAGAGTGAAAGAAATGATCATTAAATGTCAAATGTAAGAGTGAAAGAAATGATCATTAAATGTCAAATGTAAGAGTGAAAGAAATGATCATTACATGTCAAATGCAAGAGTGAAAGAAATGATCATTAAATGTCAAATGTAAGAGTGAAAGAAATGATCATTAAATGTCAAATGAAAGAAATGATCATTAAATGTCAAATGTAAGAGTGAAAGAAATAATCAATTAATGTCAAATGTAAGAGTGAAAGAAAATGATCGCGGGGTCTAATATTACAAAATAACACAAGAGTTCAATGCTACTGACAAGAAATATATTCCACATTCAGGGCCCCATAATGTCCCAAGTTTTGAAAAGCGAAAAAAAAAAGTTTGCAGAACGAGCGAGCTCAAATGTGGGAAAGCAAAACAAGTCTGTTAAATGTGAAAGTCAAATGTAAGAGCTATAAGAAACTAGCACTTCAATGAACTAAAAACTTGTTTTTCCGTTTTATGAGTCCTCATTAAAATTCTTTTAATGAATAAAGTGTTCTTACTGTATTTTATAAAGCCCAACACCTTACCATGAATTTCTCTGCCACTGCTGCATGTGACCACAAAATTTGCTATGGATTATAATTACAACATTTTTGTAGTGTCATCAGGATTGACTGTCAATGAATTATCCAAATCTACTGCAAGACAAAGCAAAATAGCCTATAAACAAACCATTAGAGTATATGAACAGAAAGTTAACCATAATTGAATCATTAAAAATGTATTTTCATGTTCTTGTTCTCACAACATTAAAACACTTGACTGCTTAATAGTTCAGCAGAATGACAAAAAAACCTTAGTCGACTGCCTGTGAGACCAGGGATATGTTACTTTAGCATAGCCTGGTGAGATAAATATGTACTTTATTTACAAATGGTTTGCTGATAAGCAAATCATGCACACAGTCAATTATAAAATTATACCCAATGAGATTATAAATTATGTTACATGCAGGGGCGTAAATACAGAGAAGGGGTGGAGGGGGATGGAGGGGGTGTCACATACTTTTGGTAAAGCTGTCTGTAAAATTGAAGACCTGTCGCAAAATCAAGGTCCGCGTCAGTAAAACTTCCATAAAAGACGATGAAAACTTTACCAAACAGATTGAAAAAAGAAATATTATGGCACTCGTTTTGCAACCTTTTTTTTTTTTTTTGCTTTTCAAAATTTTCAACGTTATGGAGGCCCTAAATTGTTGTGGAATATATTTGTTGTCAGTAGCGTCAAACTCTTTTGTAATTCTTCACCCCCCAATCAAAAAAGTCTTCTGGTTACATGACGCCCCACTGGTTACATGCTCCATGATTTTTTTCTTCAAAAATGCACAAATTTTAGGTAACATGGCTTTCACTTATATAATAATATTTGTAGTACAAGTTATGTATTTTGAAGGGTCCAGAATGGGGCATGAGGATGAGCAGCAGGGCTGAACACTCTTTTTACTGTGTTTAATTTTGTATTTATTATTATTTTTGCTTTTCAAAATTTGGAGTCAAGATTTTCGAATGAAATTTTAGAACAAATAAGAATAAATGGCCAGGGGGCAAGGTATACACTCTTCTTTGGTGGCAAGTTGTATGTATGTCATTGTGTTGTGCTCAACCATACAACCCCATCCTCATCCGATGCTCACCAAATAAAAACATATTTTAAGTCTATAGAATTTGATGTCCACAATGAACATTCAGAGCACAGAAATTGATTAAATATATGTGATTCTCCTTTTAATTTTAGCTATTCAAAAGCCAAAAAAATTCTGGAGCTTTGCCCATGGACCCCTCATGGGTAGTTGCTATCCAGCTTACGGTGCCAGAGGTGGAAAGTGCCAGAAAATATGACTGCATCTGAATTCTGGCTAAACAGCTAAACGAAAAATAATAACTGATTAAGCTGTTGAACAACTTAACAAAGCGAATAACTGCCAATTCGATATAATGGACGATTTTTAAACAATTTTGGGCAATTTTTTGCCCACATTTAGGCCAGTTTAAACAAATTCTGCAGTTGTCAACAAAATTTGGGCAATTTTGAACAAATGTTTTGGCAATTTTCAACGAAATTTAAGGTAATTTTTAACCAATTTTAGGCAATTTTTAAACAATTTGAGCAATTTTGAACCTATAATTTGGACTATCAAATAAGGGCATTTTTAGCATATTTGGGTAATTTATTTAAGAAAATTAGGCGTTTTAAAACCAAATTATGGCATTTTTTAAAACATGAAATACATATCTTTTCTGAATATAATGTATAGAAGATTATTTTCACCATATAGTTTACTTATGGAATTCCGCCGGGGAAGGGTGGACAATTACCCAATTTGGGTGATTTTAACAGTTTAAGCACCTTTGGGAAATTTTAAACAATATATGGGCAATTTGTAATCAAATTTGAGCAATTTTTAACCCACTTTGGGTGACTTTTAATCAAGTTTGGGCAATTTCTACTCAAATTTGAGCTTTACTTATCAAAATTTGGACAAATTTTAATCCAATTTGGGCCACCTTTAACCAAATTTGGGCAATTTCTAATCAAATTTGAGCAATTGTTATCCTTAGCAAAACTTTGGCCATTTTAAAGCAAGTTTGGGCTATCATAACCAAATTTGGATCATTTCCAGCCATATATATTCAAACTGTTTTAACCAAATTTGGATAATTTTAAACCAAATTTGGTTGATTGATATTCATACCTGAATATGGTCAGATGGTAGAAAATAATTTCTTCTTCTTTACGAGGAATTTTACGATATCGGGATGATATTTTACTAATGTTACCATATTTTAATAAATTTTGCAGCAGGTTGACTGGGAAAGAGATGTCTCGATTGGGAAAGCAAAACCCCCCATTTTTCGCTACCCCACTTTCTACTTCACTAAGAGAGGGTTATGACCCACGCTAGCCACGGGTTACAGGTGCCCCAGTGAAACACAGTCAGTGAAATTTCCAGAAAGCAGAAATTTTTAGCTGAAAATAGTCCATTTTTGACCAACTTTTGAAGAAATATCCACAATTTACCAACAAATTAAAGCAAAATAATTGGTATAATTTGTTAAATTTTTAATAAATAATCCAGAAATATAACACTATTTTCTAAAAAATTAAGCATAGTTTTTTGAAAAATAGACATTAATTTTTGCAAAGCTTTTTTTAATATTTTTTGGAATAGTTGGAAAATTCCGAAACATAAAAAAAATCAAGAGCATGGAAATTTTAGAATCTGATTTGGAAAAATCAAGAAATTTTAGATTTTTAAAAAAGTCGGAAAAATTGGGTATTTTTATACCATGATTCAGAAAAATTGAGAAGTTTGATAACAGTTTTCGGAAGATCGACAAATTTCAGATATTGGCTCAGAAAAATTGGAATATATGATTCGGGAAGAAATTATCATTAGCCACTGGAAAAATAGAGCTACGCTACAGCTCTTTCAATAATCCACATGTTTTGCCCAAGTTTTAGATCATTTTACCCAAATTTTTCCTCATTCCTCCCCTCCCCACCCCCCATCCTCCCCCTTTCCCCCTTACACACACACTTGGATGATTTTCATGAGAATTGGCATAGTACAGCACATAAAAAAGTAACGGGTGATTTTTGCAAAATATTTTCACAGAGTTTTTACTCTAGCTGTAACAAAAAAGTCACTGCAGTAATTCTGTTCATATATGATTAAAGAGGAAGGCTCATCTCATCTCAAAATTGCATGATGAGAACATTTATATCACTAAAGTATATGCATTCACATAAATTTTTGATATCCCTCAATTTCAAATACACTTGATAAGTTGTACAGACAAAACCATGATTCTTAAATTGGACAGAAAGTTGACTTCCAATATCATTAATAAATATCATTAATGAAATAGAGCACACAACTGAGATGCTGGAGGTGTTCAAGTGAGACCAGTGTTTCCACAGCTATGCAGACAGATACGCCGATCATATCAACATTTAAATGAGCAGTCCTGATGGTGGGACTCACACACCTCTCATCAATCACCAAGAGCATGTTCTCATATGAGCTCTGGATTAGACCATGGAGGTACAATTTATTTTTCCCAAATAGTATCTCCATAGACCATGAAGATACTATTTATTTTTCCCGAAAAGTATCTCCATGATTTAGACACACTACAGGCGATTAGATCCACTGAGTTGTTATAACGCTTGCGCAATCTTTTGATTTTAGAGATCCTGGATCATGATCCAGGACAAGCAATCAGATCCATTTATGAGATTCTCAAAAAAAGTGTGAACGCAGGTCAGTAACCTGCAATTCTGTAATTTGTTCATTTTAAATTTTATCAAGCCATTGAGGGCTCAAAGACCTATAGAGCTGGTGCTTATATCGGTTTTCATGGTGCTAAGGAGATGAGAGTACTTGTCTACCCTGCATGGGACACCAGTCCATCTCAGGTTAACTCCCCAGCTGAAAATCATTTCACAGTTTCTCTGTTACTTTTTGTGAATTTTCAAAGACTCACCTTTCAAATTCCAGTTCACTCTGCTAAGCACTCAATTAAAGGAGCACTAGACCGAAAAGTGAGGGCCCTCCTCGTTTTTTTGCGATTTTTACAGATATATTATTGAAAGGGTTATTATTATTATTATTATTATTATAGCACCAAAATCTAGGTAAATAATTATTGGCGCTGTACAGATAAAATATTACATGAATACATAAGAAAACTAAAAGATAAGAAAACTAGCCATAATATACTGAATTTAATTAAAACATGCAGCAAAAAATATATAAAGTAATAAGATTTAATATAAGTAAAAATAGAGAAAAACCAACAGGATTTAAGAACAATACATCTACACCAATAAAACATTAAAAGGTAAAATAACTTCTTTAAGTACTTTAAAATTATGATTTAAAAAGAACATATGGTAGTAATAGACTGTACAAATAAAATTTTACATGCTGACATAATAAAAAAAAAAAAAAACTAGCTCTAAAGAAAGTAATTAAAGCATGCAGCAAATTGATGATTTTGCTGTTAATTTAGTGTTACTCTTACTAAAACTTTGTCCCCTTAAGTACACCCCCATGATGGGTGCCCCATTCAGTGCCCTTCCCCTGTGTACTTGACTGCTTGTGACGTACTGTAGTGGCAAGATTCCTTGGAATAGTTAAACTCATCGTTATTTCCAGCTCGGCATTCCTTCTGGACAGACCTATTATCTTTTGAATCTTAAGTTGTTTACTACCAGTAAATTATGCAAATAAGTACTTCAAATTTGACAAATATGCTAATTAGTGTCTAGGCTAACCAAAAGTCATACTTGTCTTAATCCGATTGGCTGAGAGCAATCCTCTCTTAGAGGGCACCTAAGTGTTCTTTGTAAATTGGTAGAAGTGATCACTTTCCGTTCAGGGCTGGTTTAGTCAAGTTGTCAGACTGAATATTTCTGGGAAGTGCAGGTTGACATTGAGGTAGTGCTGCAGGAAGCCTAGCCATCTTAGACTTACTAACAGATGTGTGGATAGGACTTTGCATTTTTGGATTGATTGACTGCACTCTTCAGAAATTAAGAGGTCTGATTTATTCACCCAGCCATATTTTGTTCAATTTTATGAGTATAGTTTGAGTTGCTGTTGGAAAATAAACCAGCTTTATTTCAATCCAAAGATGTGTGTGTAATTATTTGAACCTGTATGATATTAAAGGCTGACACATTACAAGATCAACAGCAGATTGATAAACTTCATTCCCCCATCGCCAACATGTGAGGGCAAAGGTCACTTGAATATTCATATTAACCAGAAAATTGCTACACCATTTCGTGCAATATCAGCATTCTATTTTGGGGAATCCCCTAGAAAATGCCCTCACTTTTCAGTCTAGTGTTCCTTACACATAACATTGTTTTGTCTACAATCATGAAGTGGTTTAGTTGGAAGATCATGATCTGGGGATCAGCGAGAATACCCCAACCATGTATTTAGATTGTCTTGGGGATCGATGGCAACTATTCAGACCCCACACTATGAAACAGGGCCGTAATTCCAGGGGGGACATGGCCTCTCACTTTTCAGCAGAATTTGGACAATTCAGTGAATTTTGTGGAACATTTGCCTCTTGTCCTCCTCACTTTTTAAATAAGAGGCCATGTCCCCCCTCCCCCCCCTTTCAATTGAGAATTTACGGCCCTGCTATGAAATCCTGTCTATCAAATGTAATTAAAGAAATGGTGGCAGGAAAAGTTTGCTAGAATGTCTGAAAATTTATTGAAAAATAACAACAATTTCTATCTACATCCATTCCATATTGACAATTTTGCAGATTCCTTTAAAGGAGCATTAGATCGAAAAGTGAGGTGCTTGCTTTATTGTGTATTTCACAGATATATCATTCACAAAAGATAGATAAACTTCCTGCCTCCATAACCCATAGACAAAGTGATGGCAAAGGTTACTTGAATATTCATATAATTTGCTATATGATTGCATGTAAAATAAAGCATTTTATTTTTGGGGGATAAATATACACCCTCACTTTTCGGTTTAGTGTTCCTTTAATTTTCAGATATGATTATACCAGGATATATGCAAATTTGTAATATCATTCATTTAATAGCTGTCACTCTTCAGATGTAAATTCATTTGAAAAATATTTTACCACAGTTTGTAGGACTATACAACTGTATGTTGTATAATACAGTTTCTAAAAATAAAAATAAACCCAATGAACCTTTCAAAGAGTAAAATGTTGTAGATATCATCAATTGTTAAAATTGAAGCACAAAATTGATAAAATTCTTCAGCTGGCATGTCTTCAACTTAATATGCCATCAATTCCACATGTAAGAGTGCTGGTAATTAATCAGCCCATAACTCAAATACAAAAAATGCACTTTAGAAATAATGAATGAAAATTGCTGTTCTACTTAAAAGAATAGTAAACATAAAGGTACTGGCATGGAGGTATGGTTCTAGGCTTAATACGTTCCAATTTCATTGCATCTCAAATTTGCTTTGTCAATATGAGCAAATGAAAACCTAGAGTAAGAGCATAAATGCCAATAAAATATGGCATTGATGAGATTTGGGGCCATTTAAGATATCACATGTTTTTTGTTTTGTAACTGATGCAATACAAAGGTTCTTTAAATCATACAAAATAAAAACAAAATATGAGAAAGGTGAATGTGAGGTGAATGTGTCAAACATGGGACACCCCAAGATAGTCATAAAGGCTTATTTTCCATCTGTTTTAGGGGTGTGAGTTGGATGAGGAGGCTTAGAAATGTTGGGAGGCTTTCAAAATGTTGCTTTATTAAAACTAAGTATTAAAATCAAGATATTTAAAAAAATCAAAACTTGTCAAAGCATGACATTTTGAGTTGTGCTAGGAAGCCTATCTATTATAGGCATACAAAAAATGGTAGCTTTTTTCATACAATATAATTTCATTTTATAATTATGTTTTGTTATTTTTTGATTCTTAATTTTGTCTGGCAAGAAATTGAGATTTTTTCCCATATGGACCCTCACTGCTTAATCAGAGCCTCCTTGTAATGCACTTGTCAATTGTGTGACTCACCCCTACACTCCCGGACAAGGTGAGTCATTGCACCAAAAGGTGGGTGGGCAAAACATGTACATTGACGCACCTCTCAGTCACTTAGGTGACTGACATTTTTTGTGAAATGACTAATTACTCAAAATCAATCACCTATGTACAAAGTCAATGGGTCTGAAGTAAATTGACCAATCCCAGAGTCACTCTGGTGACTGACAATTTGGTACAATGACGCACATGTGAGTCATTATTTCATATGTCAATGACTTGCCTTTGACTGACATTGCCGGGGGTATTAGGGATGAGTCCTACAGCTGACAAATGCATAAATCATAATACACCAATGATTGGTATTGTTGTTTTTATCATGTTTTAACTTGGTAGAATCAAGAAAACCTTTTGAAGTATAGCTTCAAGTTTTAGCTAGACCTATTATAGCTTAACAGTCTGGGGGAAGCCATTTTAAGGACTCTTGTCTTCTTCTAAAAGTTGGACTATTTTATTATTTATGAGCTGCAGAATTGCTGACCATCTTCATGTAATTTTTGGTTGTGATGTGATAGCATCAGGAACTTATGTGGTCATGATAGCGTGTGTGTGTATGTATGTGGGTGTATATACAGTATGTATGTATGTGACGGCCAGTTCGTAAACATAATATCTCAAGAATGATACACTAGATTCATGTCATGTGGTACACAGATAGCCCATGGTCTGTAGATGTGCCCTATTCTTTTTGATGGTGATGTCATGTATAATAATGAGTAGGCTAGGCTTAATGTAAAAATCTTGAAATGTTCATCATTAACAACCGCATGTCTGTTTTATTTCATATGTAGTATAAATATGATGTTAGCTGGTGTGTACATGTTCATGATGTAAAAACGTTGAAATTCATTATGTGATTAGTGGGTGTGGATTAATATGATTTTGCTGAAAAGTGCTTGTAAACAAGATATCTCAAGAACTGTAAACTGGAATCAGTGTCATATTTGGTTCACAGATAGCGCATGGTCCATATATGTGCCCTATTGTTTTTCATCATGGTGATGTGCATATTAATGAGTAGGCGGGGCTTAATGTAAAGATCTTGAAGTGTTCATATTTTAACAACCGCATGTATGTTTTGTTTCATATGTGGTATAGTTGTGATGTTAGCTAGTATGTACATATTCATGATGTAAAAACATTGAATTTCATTAATATGCGTAGTTGGCGGGGCTTAAAATGATTTTGCTGAAAAGAGCTTGTAAACACGATATATCAAAAAGTATAACCTGTATTAACATCACAGCTCATGGTCTGCGGATGTGTCCTAATGTTTTTGGTGGTGATTCATGCATATTAATAAGTGGGCGGGCTTAAGTAAAAATTGGGGAAAAAGTGATAATGAGCGAGTGTATATCCGTTTTGCGTTATATTGGGCATGATGATATTGTTGATCTTGTGTACATGCTTATGTTAGACAACAGATGTCATTAATATACATGGTAGGTGTGGCTTAATGTGAAAGTGCTGAAAGATGTAACACCATACTGTTATTTCATGAATGGTATATCTGATTTATGCCATATGTCATACACAGATGGGTCATGGTCCGTACATATGTTCTGATGTGTGGTAGTGATGTCATGTATATTAATAAGTGAGGCGGGACTTTCTGACAAATTCTTGAAATGGAATAAACAAGCAACCATTTTTGCATCATACTTGCTATGATAATGTTGTTAATTGTGCAAATGCTAATGTTGTCAACATTTGTATTGATCTGCATGGTGAGTGTGCAGCTTATGAATACATATCCTGGAACAAATATTTCATGATATGCAATGACATGACAGTTAATACAAATTTTGCAAATCAATCAGCTTATGAAAAAGAAGCATTAGAGCCACAAAACCTTTTGGTTCTTCTTTCCTAAATCTGAGTCATTGGAGAGTCTATAATCCTGTTAGAATTTCATTGTGGGGCATGTCAAATACTCAAAAAAATTGATCAGAATTTGCTGCAGCCTTTAAAGAATTATGATTGACATTTGAAAAACAAAAGATTTACAAAAGAAAATACCAAGATGGCCCTGTTACACATCAAAACATCTTTGTGTAATATTTTCAAATTGATGCCTGAGATTTGAAAATGTTGTGCCGTATGCCAATAGTTAATCAATTCTATGAATTATTTTGCCACCATGTATAATAGTTTTGATAGATTTTAAAGGAAAGGTTTCGTCCTATAAATACATTCAGAAGTGAACACTGCTGGAAACATAACTTCCGGTTTTCAATTTTCTCTATTGATCGCGAGAATTCTGCGAATTGTTGATCACACATTTACCGTACCGAAGGTAGGAGGGCCTTTTGAAACAAATACTAGCTTGCTAGCTTGCACAAGCTAACATAAGATATTTGTTAGCTTGCGCAAGCTTGCAGAAACTTTTGCTAGCTTGCGCAAACTTGCAGATAGTTTTTGCTAGCTTGCACAAACTAATTTGTTTCAAATACAAGCTGGAAGCACACTTGGGCAAGCTTAAAATGTTATCTTGTCTCAAGCTTGCTGCAAGCCAATATCTCTAAGGGAGATTTCTTGCAATCAATAAGGAAAATTTAAAACCGAAGGGAAATTAACAGCTTGGCGGCATTCACTTCTGAATATATTTATGTGACGATATCTTTCCTTTAAATCAATTGAGCTACTTTTGCTTCTAAATGTCCATATACTTTTAATATTGTGCCTTATGTAGAAGTTTGAACCTTTTATTTACAAATTGAACATAAAACTTTGCCTTCTTCCAAATGTGTTGGCACTGGGACACAATAATTGGAATAGATTCAGGCCTTATTCTATTCATTTTTGGTTAATATATAATATTTTTGTTATGCCACGAAGCTGTTTTATAAACCATTATCAAGTTTAATACTGTATTTGACATATTAACACCCCTGCTCTAATAAGCACCCACCTAACATTTTTTGACCGATAACAATTTATTTGATTAATTTGAAGACTTAAAATAAGTTTTGTTACATTATTTGCTTATTTTGCAACTGATGCTCACAATCTTTCTGTGGTGGCAGGTGGTGGTTATTGTGAGGCTAATATAGCATTTTTTGACCGATAACGATTTATTTGATTAATTCGAAGACTTAAAATAAGTTTTGTTACATTATTTGCTTATTTTGCAAAGCAATTTCTGAAGTGGGAGAGGGTTGAAGAAGTAAACAGTGAAACTAATACCATGACATTCATCTGCTCATATTTGTACAACTCCCAATCATATTGGTAGGCAGGGGCATAGAAAGGAAGGGTCATCTCTTAATTTTAGGGAAATTCCCTCTATTATTGGGAAATTTCCTTCATTTTCAGGAAATTTCATCCATTTTGGAGAAATTTTCCTCAATTTTATTGGCATGTTTAGGCCATTTTCCTCAATTTTCTGGAAAATTTCCTTCACTTGTAGACATTTTTTAGGATTTTCAGCAATTTTTGGGAAATTTATACTTAAATTCAACCAAAATTTCAAATAATTGTACCCAATTTTTCTTCCATTTTATTTTACCTTCATTTTCGGGAAATTTTCTTTAATATTTTAGGAAAATTTCGTTCATTTTCAGGCACTTTTCTTAACAATTTGTGAACTTTTGTATTTTTTAGCAAAATGTCATTCATTTTTGGCAATTTTGAGGTAAATTTGTTCGTTTATAGGCAATTTGCTTCAATTTTGAAGAAACTGTCAATTTTCACTAAAGTTGTTGACAAATTTGACCGAACAATTGTTTTAATTTTATGTTAATAATTTACCAATTTTACCTCCCAAAAACCAGGAAGCTGAAATCCGCTCAAGCCTTATCATTTTTTATATCTTTTGGCCAGCCAAAAAGTGTGTGGGTGGGGGGGCTAAAGTCCCCCCCAATCCCCCTCCCCCATCTCCGCGGTCCCTGATAGGACCGACTCACACGATGCAGCTCGAATAGCACAATGTTCATGGTCCTGGAGCATGGGCGCGTATAAGAAGAGAGGGGGGGGGGGGAGGGGGAATGGACCTAAAAAGTGATGCAATTCTATTTTTGAAAGTGCTTATACATCCAATACGGTATTTGTTTTTCAATATTCATTGAAATTTATCATATAATAAACTTAACCAAATTAAGTCAATTTTAGTGAAATTACTTTCTATTTTAGTGATTTAATCCACTTAATTTCAATCTATGCACTGTAAAATCACAGAGAATTAACAAAAAGTAAGGTCAAGCAGTCAGCTAAAATCAGTGAGGAAGCCAGTTGGTTGGTTGGTTGGTTGGTTACCAAGGTTTTTAACATCCCAACAGACCTTCATAGGAGTATTTACGGCAAGACACCCACGGCCGTATTATTAACCAGTCCCGGCTGTTTTATTAACCACTCATGGAGCACTGGTTGGGACCCACTGGGAATCGAACTCTGGATGCTAGATTGGAAAGCTGAAACTGTACCACTCTGCCACAGAGGTCTTAAAGGCAACTCCCGGGAGGTAATAGAGCTTGATTTAAATCAAATTGTCTCCACCATATTTGTAAAGCTTTCCTCAGAGACTTTTTTTCATTTTGATTTATTATGAGATTTTGAGGAAAAATGTGCTCAGCAGTTGGTACGTCAAAGTCATTATTCACAATTCTATCTGTGATTTGTGTTTTCAAACTTCAGGAAGTCTTTAAAGCAATTCGTCTGGTGTACTTTCAAGGGAATATTCCTGTGAATTTTGTTTTTATGAAGAAACTATTGAGAAACAAATTGGTGAAAAACCATGTTGGTATCTTATACATTTTAGGAGTTATTGCATTTCAAATTTTTGACTAGTGTCTTGCAAAGTGACCTTGTAGTATAAAGTGTGATGCCATAAAGGCAAAATAAACGTAAGTTGTTGTGCTCCTTAAAATTTCAAACAGTCAGACCCAACCTGATAGATAAGCAGGTCGGGTCAGACTTTTCCTCTTTATTTTCTTTATTCTGAAAACCACAAGTAATTAGAATCAAATTCCCTTATCAATGGCCCCATTGTATTCGTTCTCCTGGTTGAGCAGTTATTCTTAGTAAAATAAGTGGTCTCATTATTTGCTACAGTAAGTTTGTGGTCATAATTTACTGGAACAAATTTTGAAGGAAAAGGACAAGTCATGAGACACTTTTTATGCATTTCTTTGAAAATTAATTGCCTCTTTATGTATGGAAGCATTTTTTTTTTTTTTAATTATTGAGGCACTTTACAAAAACGTTGATCTGCCCATATGCTGCAAGTAAAAGAAAAAAAAGACAAATCCTTGTCTAGGATCTACCTTTATGACATTATGACATCACATTGTTCACTGCAAAATCAAAATCAAAATCGCAGGGCAAAATATGATAGAATACATAAATAACTGAAGAATCTGAGGCTATGACATCACAACTAGTCTGATTTCAGTCATTTCTACACAGGAGTGAGATCTTTGAAATGTAATTACTTAAAAGATTACTTCAGTGGTCAAGCATGTTCATCTTATATGAAAGAGGACTTCAAAAGAATCAAAATGGTTTTAAAGATAGTTTATTTCATTTTTCCACTTTAAATTATTTCCCCTCAAGCTTTCTTCAGGTGGTATATTATAAATACCTTTTCTAGATTCAGTTTTATTACTTATTTGACATATCCCATGTTTTTCTAATCCACAAAATTGCAGGACAAAATATGATAGAATACATAAATAGAATACATGAAGACTGAGGAATCTGAGGCTATGACATTACAACTAGTCTGATTTCAGTTGTTTCTACACAAATGATACCAAAATTTAAATTAGAATATCTCCTTAACGGAATACGATTTTTAAAAACGTTTTCTTTACTATTTTGTTTCTTTTAAAGTCCTCTTTTATATAAGATACTAAACATGCTTGACCACTGAAGTAATCCTTTAACGGAATAAGATTTTTAAATGCTTTCTTCACCATTTTGTTTCTTTTGAAGTCCTTTTTCATATAAGATACTGTACATGCTTGACCACTAAAATAATTCTTTAATGGAATAAGATATTTGAATGCTTTCTTCACCATTTTGTTTCTTTTGAAGTCCTCTTTCATATAAGATACTAAACATGTTTGACCACTGAACTAATTCTTTGTTCGAATAAGACTTTTGAATGCTTTCTTCACCATTTTGTTTCTTTTGAAGTCCTCTTTCATATAGGATACTAAACATGCTTGACCACTGAACTAATCCTTTACCAGAATAAGATTTTTGAATGCTTTCTTCACCATTTTGTTTCTTTTGAAGTTCTTTTTCATATAAGATACTGAACATGCTTAAGCACTGAACTAGTTCTTTGACAGAATAAGATTTTTGAATGCTTTCTTTACCATTTTGTTTCTTTTGAAGTCCTCTTTCATATAAGATACTAAACATGCTTGACCAATAAAGTAATCCTGTAACGGAATAAGATTTTGAAATGCTTTCTTCACCATTTTGTTTCTTTTGAAGTCCTCTTTCATATAGGATACTAAACATGCTTGACCACTGAACTAATCCTTTAACAGAATAAGACTTTTGAATGCTTTCTTCACCATTTTGTTTCTTTTGAAGTCCTTTTTCATATAAGATACGGAATGAACATCACCATTTTGTTTCTTTTGAAGTCCTCTTTTATTTAAAATACTAAACCCTGAACTAATCCTTTGATGGAATAAGATTTTAAAATGCTTTCTTCACCACTTTTTTGTTTCTCTTGAAGTCCTCTTTCAGAATAAAATCATTTTGTTTCTCTTGTCCTCTTTCATATAAAACCACTAAACTAATCCTTTAATGGAATAAGATTTTTGAATGCTTTCTTCACCATTTTGTTTCTTTTGAAGTCCTCTTTCATATAAGATACTAAACATAGAGTAGAATATCAACATGATTTTTCTGCCAATTTGTTTCTTGATAGTCCTCTATCATATATATAAAAATGAAAATTCATGGGAATATTTCTTTAACCTTTAAACATTTTGTCTGGAGTTTATACTATTAAGGAAGATCCTAAGTGAGTTCTCTGTATTATTGAGACATTTTCACAGATTTACAACAGTTATTCTACACAAGAGACCAAACTTGAAACTTGAATATCTTCTTAAGGGAGACCTAAAGTCTGATACAATCATTATTTTATATATTAGAGGATACAAATCTTAAACAATTGCCAAACACAGCAAATCAAAATCTTATTCCTATCTCAAGTTATTCATGTTTAAAATCGACACATGAGGGCTGCCATTTTGTTCAATTCTGTATTGAAATATTGATGACACAGCTAGGCCCCAATAGGGACATACGGATTATAATATATTTCTTTATAAACATGACTTGTCCTTTTCCTTAAAAATTTGTTCCAGCAAATTATAACCACAAACTTACTGTAGCAAATAGTGAGACCACCTTTATCTTAATTAAAATAACTACACAATAAGTACTTCATCCATTGCTAATATGATACTCAGCACCAACTTCCACAACAACTAAGGTTTTCAGAATAAAGAAAATAAAGAGAACAAATTTGACCCAACCTGGTTATGTATCAGGTCGGGTCTGACTTTGAAATTTTAAGGAGCAGAACAACTAATGATGTGATTAAAGTTTTTATTCCAAAATGATGTGACACTAAAAGATTAATGTTCTGGCATTGTGTTTATATTCTCCTCTAATGCCCTGGTCAAAGGATTTTGGCCTGAAAGTTGGGCCATTCTGAGGGCAAAATCCTTCGACTAGGGCATTATAGGAGAATATAAACATGATGCCAGAACACTAATCTTTTCATAAAATGACTATTTCTTTTACTCTAAAACTCAAAAAACAAAATTTAGATATCGATTTTTTAATAAACAATACGTTATTAATTGAAACAGCATTAACCATTACCATAAAACAAAAGAATGAAACAAATTATGGAAACTTTAAACAAAAAGTAATTTCTAAGAAGTATATGAATATTCATTAGATATATTGAAATTTGTTGGTACGCAACATGACAATATGTCAGTGTTGATGAATAAATAACCAAAGTAACAAAGAAACAGTTTCTATTTTTAGTTATGTACGTATGTGCTGCAGCTGTTGTTGTGTACACAAACAGACAAACAACGCTTTGTCAAGGTCAAAGAACTTGAATGTACACATGCATGCCATATACAGTACAGATGGGATTTAAAAAGGATATACTTAAAATGTTCAAAAATGCAACATTATTTACACATCATTTTGTTTATCTGACTCTTTAGCTCAGGCTTGTAGTGTTTTATTGCATGTATATGTTGATATTTCCACGGAACTTGCATACATATCTTTTTGTAGTCAATTTTAAGCTTAGGCCTTTGTCGTCTGCTGCAGGCTTTTTTCATGGGTATATATAGGCTCAGTTTTAGTTGCTTCCATGTAACTATTAACGGTCTTATTCTCTGATTCCCTTCATAAACTCTTATGTCAAATTTTAAATCAAAATTAAGTTCTAACCCTATTTCCTCTGATATTTTTGATGATTTCGGTGCATTCCTATAAGGACGGATAGACGGACAAGCAATTGAACGTACGATTGTTATGGTTGTGATGTAATATCTATTACGTAATGTAATTTAAAACGCAGCTCCTAATATAAAGTGAATCAGTCCACGCGGAATACATTATCATCTTAGCATTGTCGCAGGGCTGTCAAAACAAGGCGGATTTCTATAACAACTTACATAGTCATTTTTATAAAAAGTTTTAACAGCATGTTAATTTTCCTTGACCCTTACAAAGAAAAACAATTTTTCTTAAGCTAGAAAACTTGAGGTAGATTATAAAGAAATACAAAGCATTCCATCATCCTGCTGGGCTGATGACATATTCAGCAAGTTTTGAAATCAGAATGGCAGCTCCCATGGTACTATTAAATAAAGTATTAAAGTTTCTAATAATTACACAAAATGTGTTGGATTGCTTTGGGAGTTATAAAACTTGGTCAGTACATTTATTATTTTCAATTATATTATATGAAATAAGGATTATGTCAGACTTTATGTCTCCTTTAACCTGTTAACAAAATATGATTTTAAAATGCATTCTTCACCATTTTGATTCCTTTAAAGGTAACTTTCGTATAAAATAGACTTGTTTGGCCACTGAACTAGTCCTTGAAAGGATTAGTTCCGAGTGCTCAAAGAAGTTCATCTTATATAAAAAAGGACTTCAAAAGAAAGAAAATGGCAAATAATTTTCAAAAATATTATTCTGTTTAGGAGATATTCAAGTTTAACGTCTGCATCACTTGTGTAAAAACGAATGAAATAAGACTATTGGTGACATAGCATTCTCTGAGATTCCTCAAAGTCTTTATGTATTCTAAATTTATTGTGATTTTGAGGCTCAACAACCATCGGATACCCCAGGAAAGTAGAAACACATAATCTAGTAAGGGTAATATTAATGTACCACCTGAACAAAGTTGAGGGAAAATAATTTAAATCATAAAAAAGTGAAATTATTTTTCTATAAAATACATAAAAAGTTTAAAGAAACTGATGATGAGGAACTTTCCATAGTAGACTTACTACACCAGTTACTTCTGCACACATAAGACAGAACTTTATACTTGAATATCTCTTCAATGGAAGAAGATATTGAAGTAGTTTCTTCACCATTGTGTTTCTAAATTAAGTCCTCTTTCATACCATAAACTTGCTTGACCACTGAACTAATCGTACAAAGGATGTTTTAACATTTTTGCTGGGTTTTAAACTTCATATCTCCTTAACCTGGCATGCTTCATTACTTAGATTCCTTGAAGTCCACTTTCATATGAAATGGACTTGTTTGACCACTGAATAATCCTTTGAAGGTTCAATGTTTCATTATTTCTGCTGGGTTTTTTTTTCTTCTCTCTTCTCTGTATCCATACATGAGTTTCTTAAGATTATGAAAAGTATTTAATTGTTGGTGCCGCCATTCTTTTTTCTTTTAACACCTTACACATGTACTTTCTCGAGGAAGAGAGCTATTAATAACCAATAATCAACTTAATGAATTTTTCACACTGCCAGGCTTTGCTTAGGCACTATTGAGCTTCAGTTGTTTACCTCGTTATTAATGAACCGTATTGCTTGATTGTTTGATTCTTATGTTTTTTTTATTTTCTATGTATTCAAAATAAAAATATGAATAAATCACATAATTGATGAGTGCTCATTTCAGCTCTGCTATGTGAATATTTTTCATCCATTTGCATCACACGAACAACCTTGAAATTTGAAGTTAGAGAATAAAGGATATATTTTTTCCAAGTTGTCATGCACCAACAAACAGCTAAGAAATCTACCTTATTTCAGGAAATGTTGAATTTTTAAAGTGTCAATGATTTGTATGAAAATGACTGTTTGTAGAAAGTATACTTTAAAACAGTGTTACAAACCCTCATTCTTTTCAAAGCTGTTAATGTATTTGTATTGGAAATTAATTAGCCGCTTTTACTAATTGAAAGTATTTGTTAAAAATTTCTTCTAGGGTAAATCATAGTTATTTTACTAAATTATTTTTTAGTTCCTTCCTGATATTCTAATGGTTGCTTAGCTGCAAAATCTCAGGGGAAAATGCTATAAAATATACAAAAACTTTCAAGAAATGTGAGGATGTGATGTCACAGCTTAAGTCTGATTTCATTCATCTCTGAACAAATGACAGAACTTAATCAACTTGAATATCTTGTTGATTTGTGATTGCTTTTGCATTTTTTCTTTGAATTGACCACTGAATGATCATTGAAGAGTCAACTTCAATGAAGAGGTGAAGTAGTCACCTCTAGTGAAGTCCCATGGTAGGTATTGCATAAAGGATTACTTTTGCTGGATTTTCCAAAAGTTGACAATTAGATGATGTACCGGATCCAGATCATTTTAAAAAATTTGACCAGACTATCTCTTTTAGAAGATTTTGTTACTGAATTAAATTTAATGAACATTTTTTATTTTTTTTTTATTAATACAAAATGTAAAGATGATATTTTATTTAATATTCAGAAATGTTTGAGCTGCTGTTGAAATTATCCAACCAAAATTATACAACTATTGTAATGAAATAAAGCTTTTTTATATAACAAATAGTATAAAGTGGAAACATTTTTCTGGCAATCTTTATCAGTTTTCATAAAAATCATGAAAGATTCGTGCCCTGACATCAGTGATGTTTGGTTTTCCACATGTTGGAAAATCGAACATCTCAAGGCCACCAAAAATTCACGCATCACTGCCCCAGGCTGTGACACTCCATACATGCAGTGTACAATGATACATATACTGTACATACATATATTTTGGTATGGGTTATGCCTGAAACTGCGCCTACACTATTCTAAGAAATTAGCGTGAGGGTGTTGCGAGTAGCAATGTTGTAGATGTTGGGGCACAATATTGGTATGTGTGGAGTTATAAATTTAACCACAAACATTCCTTAATTTTATGATTGGCTTTTACTTAACTCCTTTGGTAGACTTAGAGTAGTCTTTTTTCATTATATTGTTATCTATGTGTAGCCACCTCCTTATATTGTTAAAGGTCTGGATGACTAGAGATTTTTAGATTTTAATTCTAAACACAAGTCTTTAAATCTTGTTAGTAGCACATATAGTTTTTGGTTCTGATGGGATAGCATCAGGAACCTGTGCAGTCATGATGGCATGTGTGTGTGTGTATGTATGTATGTAAATCTTGTTAATAGCACATATAGTTTTTGGTTCCGATGCGATTGCATCAGGAACCTTGCAGTCATAATGGTGTGTGTGTATGTATGTATGTAAATCTTGTTAATAGCACATATAGTTTTTGGTTCCGATGAGATAGCATCAGGAACCTATGCAGTCATGATGGCATGTGTGTGTGTATGTATGTATGTATGTATGACTGTATGTATGTGTGTGTGTATATATGTGTGTATGTTGATGTATGTATGTATGGGTTTATGTATGTGTGTGTCACGTTTGTGATGGCCTACAGCTCGTAAATGCGATATCTTAAGAACGATACACTGTATTCATATCATATGTGGTAAACAGATAGCCCATGGTCCAAAGATTTGCCCGATTGTTTTTGGTGGTGATGTCATGCATATTAATGAGTAGGCAGGGCTTAAGTAAAAATCTTGAACTGCTCATATTTCAACAACAGCATATCTGTTATGTTTCATATGTGGTACATTTATGATGTTAGCTGGTGTGTACATGTTGAACACTCAAAACCCTAAAATAAAAGTGAAATCTTGCCATTGTTTTTTGTATCCACAAGTAACTTCACATATAAGCATAAACACACTCATTACACAGTGACAATGAGAGTTATAACCTTAGACCTATGTTCTAACAGTATAGGCTCAAGTCAAGAAACCAAGTGGTATAAAATACCTCTCAAAATTACCTCAGGTCAATAAAAGTTGGGAACATTGGAGTCCCCTCTTTATTTCTTCAAAATAACCAAAAATGCTGTCTGGAATTGCAATAATATAAAGTACTAAAAGTTATGCGATTGATTCGTAAGATGGCGAAATTCGCAAGTTAGAACACATTCAACTTAACTAGCTGTGCATGTATTGTTTGTAGTACAAAAATGTTAGTACCACACATTTATACGGGTATGTATAGGTCCCAGATTATCTTCCAGTGGAACTCTTATGCAATTCGCTAGCAAGAATGGAAGTGTCCTTCATAAAGAAATAGTAAGAAAGTATTATTTTCAGTTCAGCTTTGCTTCGACGTTAGTTATTTGAATTCGCTGCATTTCCATTGTTTAGTTTAAAGAATTTCAACAAGGATTCACCCATCTGCAATAGTTTTTAGACAAAGATTCAGATGACCTGAAAAATTTAGTTCAAGATTCATACTGCTCAAAAATACTTTCGGTCAAGATTCACCCAAACTTTAAATTTTTGACCTGAAGATTTGACATCGTAATAACGCCGAATCTTGAACGTGCCTTAAGTGGGAAAATGCTGTTTGACTGCTGCATTAGGAAGATGTGACTAATCTCACAAACTATTAATAATATTGATATAATTTCCAGGTTTCATGGCAAAGCTATCATTTCTTGGTATGATTAGATTTTGAAATGATGTGTAGCATTTTTTGGTTCTGATACGATAGCATCAGGAACCTATGTGGTCATGATTGTATGTGTGTATGTATGTGTGTATGTGTAACGCTGAGCTCGGAAACATGATATCTCAAGAACGATACAGTAGATTCATATCATATGTGGTACACAGATAGCCATGGTCCGTAGATGTGCCCTATTGTTTTTGGATGTGATGTCATGCATAATTAGAGGCAGGGCTTATGTAAAATTGTTGAAATGCTCATATTTTAACAACCGCATATCTGTTTTGTTTCATATGTGGTACAATTATGATGTTAGCTAGTGTGTACATGTTTATGGCATAAAACATTGAAATTCATTAATATGCATAGTGGACAGGGGTTAATATGATTTTGGTGAAAAGAGCTTGTAAACACGATATCTCAAGAATGGTACAGTGGATTCATATCATATGTAGTACACAGATAGTCCATGGTCCGTAGATGTGCCCTATTGGTTTTGGTGTGATGTCATGCATATAATTGAGTAGGCGGGGCTTAATGTAAAAACCTTGAAATGCTCATATTTTAACAACCGCTTTTCTGTTTTGTTTCATATTGGACATAATTAAGATGTTAGCTAGTGTGTATGTGTTCATGGTATAAAAATGTTTACTTTTCAATATGCATAGTGGGCAGCTAGGGCTTTATATGATTTTGCTGGAAAGCTTATGTTAAAATCTTAAAATGCTCATATTTTAACAATCACTTGTCTGTTTTGTTCCATATTGGATGTACTTATAATGTTAGTTAGTGCATACATGTTCATAATATAAAAAAGTTTCATTAATATGCATAGTGGGCGGGGCTTAAAATGATTTTGCTAAAAAGAGCTTGTAATCACGATATATAAAGAATGATAAACTGGATTTAAAGTCATATGTAGTACACAGATAGCCTATGATCTGTGGATGTGCCTGATTGGTTTTGGTGGTGATACCATGCATATTAATGAGTATATGCTGAGGGCATAATGTAAATTTCTTCAAGTATGATACATGAGCAACTGTATGTCTGTTTTGCATCATTCTTAATGTTGTTGATTATTGTGCACATGCTAGTGTTGTCAATAGGTACGTAAGTCTATTTGATTGATCTGCATGGTGGGTGTGGCTTATAAATAAATATCATGGAACAAATATTTCATGATATGCAATCACGTGAAAGTTAAATACAAAACTTGCAAATTAATCAGCATATGAAAAAAAGCATCCGAACCGCAAAACCTTTTGTACTTTTGTAATTGCTGTCCTTGGACCATTCACATAAATATATTTAGGCATGCATGCGTACAAAGATTCATGAAAATAGTTTCATCAACATTTAATCTTATGCTAATAATTGTAAATAGTTTCTTTACAATCCACTAATTTGCTTTCTTTCTCAATATACAGTATAAGCTTTTAAATGTGGCTTTTAGATTTAGCACAAACATCAAAGGAAGACATTAATATGTATCAAGCAATCATTAAAAAAATTATGTTTGTATCATTACTTATTTTGATCTAATAACGTAGTTGTAATACATCTCTTGCAGGGTATTTATACCTTCAAACAAATTGTATACTGCACCTAAGATATTCTCCTTTTTTATAATTCCATTAGAAGAAAAAAAAAGATTCCTCTTTTCTAACTGCAAGCTTGCAGCAAGCGTGCTGCAAGTTTGCAGCAAGCATGCTGCAAGCTTGCAGCAAGCGTGCAGCAAGCTTGCAGCAGGCGTTCTCCAAGCTAGTATTTGGAACAACTTAGCTTGCGCAAGCTAGCAAAAACTATCTGCAAGCTTGTGCAAGCTAGCAAAAATTTTTGCAAGCTTGCGAAAGCTAACAAATATTTTATGCTAGCTTGGGCAAGCTAATGTTAGCATGCTCAAGTTAGCAGGGTAGTATGCTTGTGCAAGCTTGTAGCATGCTTGCGCAGGCTAAAAGTCTTAGCTTGTCCCAAGCATGCTGCAACTTAAAATTTCTATGAGGGATATGTTGTCATTAAACGTTTATATTTTTGAGAAGCAAAGATGTACAACTTTATATTGATATGCTTAATTTTTTCTGGAACATGCAAATTATGGAATGATAATGCAAGACCACTTTAGAAAAAAAACATATTTTTGTGCTTATGTGTAGGAAACTTTGTGACATTCTTAAAGGCCAGTTATCATCTCTAATGTGGAGGGAAACGTATTTCTATCCGTGTGTTTTGATTGGTCCGAAACACAATGATTTAATGTGCACTTGTACTGATAGGTCAATCAGAAATTTTTTGAAATAAAATGTACGCTGCCACATTTTAATCATGACAGATGGCCTTTAAAAATTAAAAGTAAAATTGATGAGAAAGAAATGTTGAACTTAAATATAATTCAATAATACCACTTTCTGTTAATGTATTTTTTAAACAAGGGAAAATTGGAATATACAAATAGATTAATAATGCTTATTTTGACATTGTCATGACATTTGATTATCATATATTTAAAGCATGGGATAGATATATATTATCCTCAAAATTAGATTTCTGTGTGTATTAGAGACCTGTTATGAAAAGTTAATTAATATGGAAATTACCTCAAAATTGGATTAAACAGGTCAAAAATACACAGATTCAGCAACTATTTTTACTACTACATGGTAAAATAGTTCCTCAAAAAACTTTCTGAATGTGATTTTAACCGAATTCTATATATTTATTGCAGATGAAAATCCTGTCATATACCTACAAAAATATACATGTCTCTAGCTTGTTTCTTCATAAATGGCAACCCCTTAAAACGGTTTATTCTGCCTCTTTGTTGCGGGTTCAATACGTCTTTAGTATATCATGATGAAATAACTCTCTTTAGGTGGAATGGTACATCAGTCATTCATGGGCTTTGCATAAATTCCTCCAGCCATTTAATGCATATTTATATGTAAGGGTCAGCCAAGGACTGTAATCTGATTCCACTTCACTACAAAGTAGGCTTGTGGCTTCAGTCCCAGATGAATGACCTGTTGTGTACAGTGTAACAATAGCTGGTTGCTAGCAAATGAACTGTGGAGAGGCTCTCTGGTTGGAAGGTATGGATTACCCCTGATTTTGAAAAAAAAAAAAGGTGTCGGGTTGGAGGGGTACAAGGGACAAAAGTTCTTAATGTGATACCTTAAAGGATTAGTTCAGGGGTCAGGTAAGCCCATCCCATATAAAAGAGGACTTAAAAAGAAACAAAATGGTGAAAAAAGCATCCCAAATCTTATTCCGTTTCGGAGATATTCAAGTTTAAAATTTGGTATCAGCAACAACTGAAATCAAACTAGTTGTTATGTTATAAGCCTAGGTTCCCTAAAGCCTTTGTGTATTCTATCATAATTTGTCCTGCAATTTTGTGGTTTAACATCCATTGAATATGTCTAGAAAGTAGTAAAACAGAATCTAGTACCTTTAATTCTAATTTACCACCTGAAGAAAGATTGAGGAAAAATAGTAAAAAAGTAAAAATCATTTTCTTCAAAATACATTAACAATTGATAAGAATGTGAGTATGAAGCCACCAACCTTACATAGTAGACTTAGTACACCAGTCATTTCTACATGATAAGACACGATAAGTTTTAAACTGTAATAACTCCTTCATGGAATAACCATTTTGAATGTTTTTTTTTCTTCACCTTTTTGTGTCTTTTAAAATCCTCTTTCATATAAGATACATTTGCCTAACCACTGAACTTTTCCTTTAAGACTTAATCCAGTCCCTTTTGTAACACAAGAGTTTCTGAAGATCTAAGTTCAAGTCCTTCTTGGATGTATATGCAAAATCTGTGATTTATACTGAGCAGCTTTTCTTAATTGGTTGTGTGTATAGCTCATAAATCTTTATATAATTTGATTGATTTTGTTCCTGAAGAACTGTTGACTGGGGGGTGTGACTATACAGTACACTAAAAGTATAATCACTATCTGTCGGCTGGTTTGCTTTGAACTATACTTACAAAGAATGAATAAAATTGGATTTTCATATGAAAATAATTCGATTTAACAAGTGTAAAATGATCAATTTTCAATCTATTTTCAAGGCAGCGTTTGATAATCATTGTTTTCGATACACACCACTATATTGTGTTTAAAAGAGGGTCCCAAAAATTGGCGCTTAACAATGTCGGAAAATTGGAAAGCAATGGTGGAAAATTGGAACAGAAATAGAAGATGAACTTTTTCTTTTGCTCTTTAGAAGCTTCCCATATTGGGACCCAGATTTGCAGTTTTCCCCGAGCCCTGTGATTCTCTTGGTGACCCTATTTCCCCCATTTTTTTGGAATCAGCTCTGTTCATATGTTCCCCATTCTGTACCATACATTCTAAACTTATATATTTGACAGGATCACATAATGATCCTTAACAAAGGATTATCTAAGCACATACACCAGTTTCTGTTCTCCAAATGAGAGCTATTATTGTTGATCAAAAAGCATATTTTCACACAGAAATCATACAGAGAAACATTTGTTTAAGATCATTTTAACACAGCTATCACAGAGAAACATTTATTAAGGATCAACTCATAAAATGATAGGATTGATCGAAGTGTGGTTATCTTTAGACCAAAAGAGATAATGTGCCTAATTTATGGTAATTAGATGGAAAACTTTTCAGTAAAGTATTGTATTATATTGAAAGTTTTTCACATTTTATAAATTTTCCATGCTTCTAAAATTTTCTACAGATGAAGTTTGTCTACAGAGTATAGAAACAGTAGTGCATGAATACATAGGGTCCTCCTTTGAATTTAGATGCAACATTTTTGCAAGTAATTCTTAAAATTTAGGTTCCTAATTGTGGACTGTCTACAAATTCAGGTATATCTTTTGCATAAATGAATAATTTCTGTATTTATTCCCATTTTCTTAAACATTTTATCCTTTGATTCCAATTTAGAAGCGGGCATTAGCAGTTATGAAATGAGGTTGTTAGCGAGTTATAGGGGGGGGAGGGGTATTTTGAAAACTTGCAAACAAATTATTTAAGCTTTAAAAAGGTAAAGAAATGTGGATTCTTTTTAATGGAAATAATATTTTTAATATGAAAATTGATCCAATATATTGTATTTATCTTAAAATTTATCTTTAAAGGAATATTCCAATGGCATTCTATTTTTATGTATCTGATAGAGAATATCATACGAAACAGATTGGTAAAAAAAAATCATGTTGATATCTCATTCCTAGAAGAAGTTATTGGACTTTCAAGATTTTTCTTGCCCACATAAAAGTTACTTTTATACTGAGTCTTAGTCATCATTATGATGTAATCACAGTACTTCCTGGACTTATCTTTAGGTATTTCTTTGAAATTTAATCAACTGTTTTTCATAATTCAAATATAAGTTACACAAACAGATTGAAAAACATTATTCTACACCACAGGATCTAAATTAATTTTTTCCAAGGGCCATCATTTCACAACAGCCTCAGGCCGTGGGCCAATCACATGGCAAAACCAGCATCACATGACAAACAAAACCCCTCAAAACTATCCATGAATACAAACAAGCTGAGAGCGCACGTGTGATAAGAAGGATGTACACCAGATGACAAATCCAGTGGTGTCGCCAGAGATTTTCGTTTGGGGGGCACAGCAGTTCAGAGGAGAGAATTGAGGGGAGGGGGGGGGGCACTATAAAAGTGGTGCCTATTGGTGGCACGCGAAGCATGCATGTACCAACCAGCATGGGGTCGAGGGGCCTGCTTAAGGGTTCCTGATGGGGTCCAAGGGTGAAGCTCCTGGAAACTGATTTTTTGTTTTTGTTGCCCCCAAATGGCTTAAACATTACAAACTTGTCGTGCTATTGCTTTTACCCCCACAAGTCCTGACTGTTTACTACATTCTGATTGGGAGATTATATTTCCAACCTGATATACGTTATCCTTTCGTTAAATCAGTAACACAAAACCACAACTGCTACAGTGACAGGTCATACACGAAGCCATAGTGTTATGTGAATTGACCACTTATCAACTTATCCTACTGCATACATGGAGCTTTTGTGTAAAAAGTGCACTCAAGCATAGAGAGGATGAGATTGTGCTGAATAAGGCCTATTCATGCGGCTGATTTGCAACTAAAACTTAAGTGGATTTAAGGGGTTTTCATTTTTCTGTCCTTGCCCTCAGGACATGACAGGTCTAGTATTGTAAACGCCATGCTCAAAATCCGCCAGCTTTTAATTGAGAACTATATTTTAAATCTTATTAAATGAAGACAATATTGACTTCAAATAAAGTGCTATTTATTGAAAGTTGTATTTTAATGGTTACTATGCTACAATAAATTTCAGCAACACTAATCATAGAAATTTATGACGTTGCTTTTATTTGCAAAAGTCATGTAAATTGGCAGCGTTGAGGAATGTCAACGAAAACTTTCGGTGCCAATCTAATATCTTAATAGCCATGTTTAAAAAGTGATGTGAGGAATGGTATTATTTAGACATTTGTAACTGTTTCGAAAACATAATGGAAAACATTTATTACACAATTTTTTTTTGAATAATCACAAAGATAGTGAAGGAGAATAATATTATTTGAAATCAACGAGGCTAGTCTCACCGGATGTAAGATACACACCTCACTTAATAGCCTGAGGCACTGCTAGGCAATACTTGCAGTACTTGTATAGCAGCCATGTAGTGGCTATAGCATATAATACGATCAGAATGTTAACTACACCGGATGCGGCTCTGAAACTTACAGAACTAAGTTAACAGGTTAAGAAATTGTTAGCGTCCATCACGTACACACTGTAATCTTAATTGCAACCTGTCAAAATTTATTGTATCTGTTCTATTTCATAATGAATAAATTAAAACCTACATAACTTTGTTCTCTTTCTTGAAGGGAAGTGTCTAGCTTTTTCTTTTTTAGGGGGCTTAAGCCCCCTCCCCCCCCTTGAAAAAAAAAACTCAAACACTGAATGCCGTTTTCGGATTAGGGAGGACAGAGGCGTTGGAGTTAGGGCCCCCCGAAAGGGGTTCGATTTCTGGTTGCATACATGCTTTATTTTTATGAAAGAGTGAAATCATTATCATAAATTTGAAGAAAAATGCATAAAATTGTTGGAAATTTTGATCGATTTTTGCAAAACTTTCTTAGAATTTCTCGAATTGACAGCTTGCTTTACTGGGAAGTGAAGACTTTTTCCTGGAAAGTGAAGAAAATTTTCCGGAAATTGAATAAGATTTCACCAAAGAGCTTCAAACTCTTTGATTTCAAGGAAATTTCCCCCAAAATGAAGGAGATTTCCCCAAAATTGACAAAGATTTTCTTAAAATAAAATTCATGAAAATTTGGCAGAAGTTGAATAATGTTTTTTTTCAGGGGAGGGGGGGTATGATTTTTTGCGGGGTAAAGCCCCTCCCCCCCTTAAGACACACCACTGCTTTCTTTATTACTATTCATACAACAAAATTAAATGCCTTGACAGCCCTTTTTTAAATGGTGTTTCTTGAAGTTGTAATTGTGGTTTTATGAGAAGGGGTTAGAAGACCAGTTTTTAATAGCTTTGAAAGTTCATCATGAAATTAAACACTGAAATTCCAAAATTAAATTGAAGACCGGAAGAAAATTTCATGCCTCCCCTTAGTGATGCCACTGGAATCTGCCCAATTTATGTTGGCCAGAAAGATAACATTTTATTTGATAAGCTGCTGATCTGCCTAGGAAAATCCCCAAAGTAAACAAGTATTTTGCAATTTTTACCGATCTCTTTCAGATTGATCGGTATGATATATTTTTTTCCCCAGTATGACTACTGTTCGCTGGCCAGATTGGATTGTCTGGTGGGCCAAATTTGGCCCATGGGCTGCCTGAATCGCCGTTTTACACTATTCTTAATAATTTTGAAATGTTCTCAATCATTTAAAAAATATGAAATTAATTTTCAAAGAAATACATAAAAAAGAGCACAGGAAGCGCTGTGATGACATTATAATGATGACTTAGACTCAGACCAACAATATCTTTTATGCAGACAAGAAAAAACCTTTAAAATTCAATAACTTTTTGTAGGAATAAGATATTGATTTGGTTTTTATTGAAATTCCATGGGAAAATTCCTTTAAGATATTCTAATTCTTTTCCATCTGTCCAACTACCCATGAAAATTTTATTTATCATTTCTTAATTTTATCTCAAAGAAAAAAAACAAAAATGCTGGTAAGGTAGCTCAAACAATATTGTTTGTACTCAAAGAAATATTTCCATGCGTTTTCATTTTCATTAAACTAATAGAGGACTATTAAAGAACCAATTTGGTGCAAAAATCATGTTGACATCTTTTTCCATTTAGGAGTTATTGCATTTCAAAGATTGTGTGTGTGTGTTGAAAAGTGACCTCACAGTGTACAATGTGATGTCATAAAGGCAGATCCAACACAATTCTTATGTATTTCAATGCAACTAAAAACTATTTTTCTTTAACTTAAGAGTGTAAGGCTAGAGTAAGATCCAAGACAATTTTTATATATTTCTATTAAACCCCCCCCCTCCCCCCTCCCAAAAAAAAGCACTTTCATGAACAGATGGGCAAAGCACGTTCATGAACAGATGGGCAAAGCACGTTCATGAACAGATGGGCAAAGCACGTTCATGAACAGATGGGCAAAGCAATACATGAACAGATGGGCAAAGCAATACATGAACAGATGGGCAAAGCACGTTCATGAACAGATGGGCGAAGCACATTCATGAACAGATGGGCAAAGCACGTTCATGAACACATGGGCAAAGCGCGTTCATGAACAGATGGGCAAAGCGCGTTCATGAACAGATGGGCAAAGCGCATTCATGAACAGATGGGCAAAGCGCGTTCATGAACAGATGGGCAAAGCGCATTCATGAACAGATGGGCAAAGCGCGTTCATGAACAGATGGGCAAAGCGCGTTCATGAACAGATGGGCAAAGCGCGTTCATGAACAGATGGGCAAAGCGCGTTCATGAACAGATGGGCAAAGCAATACATGAACAGATGGGCAAAGCACGTTCATGAACAAATGGGCAAAGCGCGTTCATAAACAGATGGGCAAAGCGCGTTCATGAACAGATGGGCAAAGCGCGTTCATGAACAGATGGGCAAAGCGCTTTCATGAACAGATGGGCAAAGCGTTCATGAACAGATGGGCAAAGCGCGTTCATGAACAGATGGGCAAAGCGCGTTCATGAACAGATGGGCAAAGCGCGTTCATGAACAGATGGGCAAAGCGCGTTCATGAACAGATGGGCAAAGCGCGTTCATGAACAGATGGGCAAAGCGCGTTCATGAACAGATGGGCAAAGCGCGTTCATGAACAGATGGGCAAAGCGCGTTCATGAACAGATGGGCAAAGCGCGTTCATGAACAGATGGGCAAAGCGCGTTCATGAACAGATGGGCAAAGCGCGTTCATGAACAGATGGGCAAAAGCGCGTTCATGAACAGATGGCAAAGCGCCGCGTTCATGAACAGATGGGCAAAGCGCGTTCATGAACAGATGGGCAAAGCGCGTTCATGAACAGATGGGCGTTCGCGTTCATGAACAGATGGGCAAAGCGCGTTCATGAACAGATGGGCAAAGCGCGTTCATGAACAGATGGGCAAAGCGCGTTCATGAACAGATGGGCAAAGCGCGTTCATGAACAGATGGGCAAAGCGCGTTCATGAACAGATGGGCAAAGCGCGTTCATGAACAGATGGGCAAAGCGCGTTCATGAACAGTTGGGCAAGCGCGTTCATGAACAGATGGGCAAAGCGCGTTCATGAACAGATGGGCAAAGCGCGTTCATGAACAGATGGGCAAAGCGCGTTCATGAACAGATGGGCAAAGCGCGTTCATGAACAGATGGGCAAAGCGCGTTCATGAACAGATGGGCAAAGCGCGTTCATGAACAGATGGGCAAAGCGCGTTCATGAACAGATGGGCAAAGCGCATTCATGAACAGATGGGCAAAGCACATTCATGAACAGATGGGCAAAGCGCGTTCATGAACAGATGGGCAAAGCGCGTTCATGAACAGATGGGCAAAGCGCGTTCATGAACAGATGGGCAAAGCACGTTCATGAACAGATGGGCAAAGCGCGTTCATGAACAGATGGGCAAAGCACGTTCATGAACAGATGGGCAAAGCACTTTCATGAACAGATGGGCAAAGCACATTCATGAACAGATGGGCGAAGCACATTCATGAACAGATGGGCAAAGCACTTTCATGAACAGATGGGCAAAGCACATTCATGAACAGATGGTCAAAGCAATACATGAACAGATGGGCAAAGCGCGTTCATGAACAGATGGGCAAAGCACTTTCATGAACAGATGGGCAAAGCATGTTCATGAACAGATGGTCAAAGCAATACATGAACAAATGGGCAAAGCGCGTTCATGAACAGATGGGCAAAGCAATACATGAACAGATGGGCAAAGCACTTTCATGAACAGATGGGCAAAGCACATTCATGAACAGATGGTCAAAACAATACATGAACAGATGGGCAAAGCACGTTCATGAACAGATGGGCAAAGCACGTTCATGAACAGATGGGCAAAGCGCGTTCATGAACAGATGGGCAAAGCAATACATGAACAGATGGGCAAAGCGCATTCATGAACAGATGGGCAAAGCGCGTTCATGAACAGATGGGCAAAGCACGTTCATGAACAGATGGGCGAAGCACATTCATGAACAGATGGGCAAAGCACATTCTTATAAAGCGTATGTGTTATTATACCCATCTCGATAAATAAAATTAGAAAAGCTTCCAGTAATTTAGGAAAAGGCAATCGATTATCAAAGAAGTACACAAAAACTATCTTTCATTTGCCTTCATGACATCACACTGTACACTATGAGGTCACTTTTCAACATAATCACACAATCTTCGAAATGCAATCACTAGATTATTACATGATTAGATTATTAAATAATTTTTACACCAAATTCTTTCTTTCATAGTTGTCTACATATAAATGAAAATTGATAATTGAGGGAAAATTACGATTTGTTGGGAAAACCTTCGGGTATTTTGAGGAAAACCTCTGAATATTTTGAGGGAAACCATCGGAAAATTTGAGGAAAAAAGTAAGATATTGTGAGGAAAAACTTCAGGAATTTTCAGAAAGAAGTTGGAAATTTGCTCGACAGATCTAAATTGTTATTTAAGGCCAAACTTAAAGATTCGTTTTTTGGAAATTGTGATCCTTTTTCCACAATGGCTCTAATTCCCTTGCTGAAATATTAGCTTGCAGCAAGCTTGCAGCACACTTGCGACAAGCTAAGATTTTGAGCTCGTGCAAGCTTGCTACAAGCTTGCAGCAATGAAGGGTGCTGCTTAAGTTAGTATTCGGAACAAATACAAGCTTGCTTGTGCAAGCTAACATTAGCTTGCACAAGCTAGAAAAACTTTCTGCAAGCTAGCAAAAACTTTCTGCAAGCTAACAAATAATTTAAGCTAGTTTGTGCAAGCTAACATGCTTGCTGCGCACACTTACACAAGCATGCTGCAAGCTAAACGAAATTTTGGGAAATTTCCGGCCAGGAATGGGGGGTAGGGTGGGGGCTTCTTTCTTGTGAGCTCCTCTTTCATATGAGATGAACTTCACCACTGAGCTACTACTGAACTAACCTTTAACCAAATCATATATGGCCAAGTAAAATATTTGAATTTGAATGTATAAACCATAATTCAAAAGGTTTTAATAATAAAATGCTGAGAAAAGTTGCTGGTAGATAGCAGCAATAAAACAGCAAGTCAGACATATATTGGCTCTTTAATAATAACTATTAATTTGTATATCATGCAAATAATGTTGATAGGTTTATAGAAACTTTTGAAAGAAATTTACAAAATGATCGATGGTTCCTTTATTCAAGAAATTTACATGCGGCACTTCGAAGTGGAGTCTGGCATTGTACATATAATGGCTCTTTAATATAATTATCAATTTGTATATCATGCAAATAACATTGTTAGGCTTATAGGAATTTTTGAAAGAAATTCACAAAATGATCGATGGTTCCTTTATTCAAGAAATCTACACACGGCACTTCGAAGCGGAGTCTGGCAATGTATTGTATCACAATGTCATAGTGAAACTTTGCCAGACAGCTGTTGGAGAGTTACAGAATTTAGTTATATGAGCAGTATAATCTCTGCAAGGAAGTAATTCAAGCGGTTTATTATGATTCGGATCATAATTTTGTGTGTACATAATTGCCAGGTATGTTGATAATTGTTTCTTTTGGAATTTTTGTGCACTGTTTTGTTTTATTTGAGAAGTATACATTTTTCAAATTGGCACGCAATAGCATTGAGCAATGGTGTCAAGTAGGGGGAATACTTCCAACACTAACAAATGTTGGAAGTTCAGGAAAAATCAAAGGACACAATTGCGGGGAGAAAAAAAGCAGTGAGCTTATTATGGCCGATAATGCATGAAAGGCCTCTTAAATTGATTCGTGTGCAAGTATGATTATTATGCAGCAGTAACAATGAAACATTTTTTTGTAAAAAAATTAACTGAGAGAGTCGGGCTGTGAACCAAATATCCTAAGAAGAGATATTTACGTGGAGACAGAACATATATACACGTGAGCATTTTTCTTATAGATGGAGCATTCAAAATGTAGGAAATTAAAACCCTTGCTGTAGAAAATTGAGCTCCATCATTCTTGTGATATGTGCTCATTCTTACAAGTTTGAAGAAATATTCCCGTAAATTTTTATATTCATATCTATGATAGAGGACTGAAGAAACAAACTGGTGTAGAACTCTGAATGGAAAATATTTTACATTATTTTGTTTAGAATTTATCGCATTTTAAAGATTTCACCCGTATCTTGAAAAGTGATGTACCGTGCAGTGTAAAACCTTTGAAATACAATAACTCCTTGATGAAATAGATATCAACATGATTTTTGCAACTATATGTTTGATTAAGAATCCTCATATGTAAAAAAATAACAGGAATATTTCATCGTAGAAACCTGTGTTGCTGGCATTCTCTTCCCGGGGTGGGGAGGGGGGATTTCATACTAAAGTGGTAGGTATGTGCTGCCCAGAATTTCAAAATTGGACTGCAGTATGAGAGAATTTTTGGTAACTGCAGTATGACAGTTTATGATTTTGATACCAGCAGTATGAAAATAAGTGATTTTTGATACCTGCAGTAAGAAAATGATGATTTTGATACCTGCAGTAGGAAAATAAGTGATTTTTGATACCTGTAGTATGAAAATATACAATTTTTTGGAGACCAGCAGTATGAGAGATTAGATTTTTGATATCTGCACTACGAAAATTCTATAAAAAGGCAACTGCTCGGGCGGCACATGTATATATACCTCACATATTGAAGGCTCCCCCCCCTGGATTCTCTTGTACATATTTTTGTTGGTTCTGCATTCATTTGTAGCTAGGCTGATCCCTATTATCCTTGTTTCTTGAACATTAAAGCAACATTTTTGGCAATCTACTAACAAACAGACAAACAAATGAAGATAACAATATAACCTCAGTGTACTACATGCCCTCTTAGCCTTTTATAAATTCCAATATCATTTTCAAAGTATACAACTTTAGAATTACAAAATTTGACAAGCAAAAAAAAAAACTAACAGCTGAACTTAGCTACAATTTGAATTATGGTCACTCCGCATATCTTGATTTCCCAATCGGGAGATCTCTTGATTGGGAGTGTGGACCGGACTGTCAGTAGAGACATTTGATACCAATGTTGGATGTTTTGTTTTTCTCATTAGTAAAGGCACTGCTTAAAAATTTGGCCTGCAAATTTCCAGCAACAAATTAACAACATCATTCAACAAGATTAACTTTGCATCATAACATTGAGGTATAAATAGTTCTATTTCATTTCACCTTTCCCCAGCAGCAAAGACAAACAACGCCAACATTGATTACGGTTAATACTTATATTACAAATGATTGCCATTATATTCAGATGTGTGTCACTAAGAATACCATGTAACACCAGGGGGAGTAGTTGTTATCATGAAGAAGCGGTGAATCTGTATACAGTTTTGTGGTTTGGGAAACGTAGTTGTTATCATGAAGAAGCGGTGAATCTGTATACAGTTTTGTGGTTTGGGAAACAAAGAAATACATAACTTTTTCTTCGACAGGCCCTGCTCCATTTGAGGGCCGGTTGAGATGTCCCTGGTTTTAAGCAAAGCCATTTCTAATGCTAGCAGCTAGCCTAAAGTGATCTTAGGCAGGAGAAGATCTGGCAATATTTGTGTGAATCGCCAAAAACGGGCAAAATTGGCGGTGGGGGTATAAGGGGGCATAAAGGACCTGAGTACATGGTATGGGGGTATAAGGGGGCATAAAGGACCCGGGGGTATAAGGGGGCATAAAGGACCTGAGTACACGGTATGATTTTCAATAAGAGAGATGATGGTATTGTATTGTTTACAAAAAACGAAAGAAAATAAACACAGAAACATTGAAAACATGCTTTTTTTGCTGCTGTATAAATTAACCATAACAATATCTCAGCAAAAATTGTATATCAAAATAAAAGTAAATCAAGATTGTGAATATACAATGAATAAAAGAAAATTTATTCAAAATCATTTATAATACTTTCAGAAAAACAAGAATTCATGAATTGGAAAAAGTTGATATTCTTTTGATTAATAATCACAAAAACATTAATAAATAAACACAGAAACATTGAAAAATGCTTTTTGGCTGCTGTATAAATTAACCATAACAATATCCCAGCAAAAATTGTATATCATAATAAGAGTAAATCAAGACTGTGAACACAATAATTAAAAAGAAGATTTATTCAAAATCATTTATCATACTGTCAGAAAAACAAGAAGTCATGAATTGGAAGAAGTTGATATCCCTTTTAGTAATTCTTTATCGTTCCCTCGGTGCCCGAAACTTCATCAAATCCCGAAGTAGATTTGATATCTAACAAATTTTGCACGTTTGTCTTCTGTGAAATTGCACTTTTCTTACAGGTCTGATTATGCTATAATCACAGCTTTTGAAAACATTGTGATCTTCTGGAGAAAATGTTCAGTTTTTTTTAGGTGTTAAAATCTGGAAACTAATAGATTTAATTTTTTCAAAACGTTAAAAGTTGTTTGAGTGAGCTATTGCAAAATGATAAGATTTCCATGGTGTAGATTACCTAAGGGACCTATTTATGACTTGAAAACTACACGTTCTTTTGGAATTTTGTTCCAGATTGTGATAAATCACTGGAAGTATTTTTTGTAGCTTTTCCATTAAAGGAGGACTTGATGGAAAGTAGGGTGCAAAATCTACCATCTCAGATATAGTAAGTATGCAAAAAGTGTGATGTTAAAGGGAGGGGGGGGCAGGAGGGGGAAGATAACAAGGACCATATCTGAGAATTTCTTTAAAATACAAATTTTACATTTTATGATTGGGAAGAAAAGGCAGCCCAGGATATATCTTAATTTTTTAAGGATTATACTCAGATCCAAATAATTAGGGATCAGCAGCTCCAGAAAGTTTCTGAAGTTGGATGGGCCAAAAGATATATTGGCATGGGGTCCAGGGGCCCGCTTAAGGGTCCCAGTGGGATCCAGAGGCAAAGCCTTGGTAGAGGATGAGGGGAGACTCTGGAAGCTCTGGGATTTTAGCGGACTTAAGGCTATCAAATAAATACATGCTGGTATTCTTTAAACTAAAATGGCACCTACAGCCATAAGGCCAAGTGTGGAAATTTGCTTTATTTTCCATAAGACGTTGCTGCTAATCAAAATTTCCAAATTTTACTAAAATATCTAAAGTTGTTACCAAATTTCCTTTAATTTATAGTTTAAATATTTCCCAATTTGACCTTTCAGCTGGGAAGAGTGCATACAACAGAGGAGAATTCTCTCGGGTATATTATTTTCTTTGATATTTTTTTGGATATTTCCTTTATTTTCGTAGAATTTTTGTTTCAATTTGTCTCCAATTTTCTAGGAATCTTGCAAATTGTTCCAAAAATTTAATCATAGCTTTTCCTTCAGTTTTACCAATTCTATGTCATAAATTTCCCAATTTGACCTCCAATTGAACTGCGAGAAGAAAGGATACAACCAAGGTGAAATCCTCTCTGGTATCAGTTTCCCCCGAGAAATTTTCTTCATTTCCTGGAAATTTTCTTCCTTTTTCGGACATTTTCCCATTGTGACTGCAGGGCTCACAGTAAAATATAAGATTTACCAGCGAAGAAAAAAATAAACCTCCCTGAGCTGCTAAAAGGATTTCATCCTGTTTGGGTGGTAAAAATGAAAAGTTATTACTATATCAAAGAATTGATCAAACTGAAGGAAAAACTGTTTAAAAAAAATTGAAGAATTTGGAAAGATTTCCTGAAAACTGAAAAGAAAAAAAAATTCTCCAAAAACTGACCCAAAAAATTCCTGAAAATGAAGGAAATTCTATGAAAATTGAAAGGAAATTCTACTAATGCATCAATGTACTACCTCAAGATGTGTAAAAAGGAGAACTATAACTTATCATAGGGGCCCGTGTGTCCAATGGGCTCGGGGGATGTGGGGGGGAGGCTCTTTCATTTTAAAGTGGTAGGTATGTGTTGCCCAGAATTTCAAAATTGGACTGCAGTATGAGAGATTTTATTGGTAACTGCAGCATGCCAGTTTATGATTTTGATAACTGCAGTATGAAAATAAGTGATTTTTGATACCTGCAGTACAAAAATAGGTTATTTTTGATAATTTTTTTGAGACCAGCAGTATGAGAGATTGGATTTTTGATACCTGCACTACAAATATTCTGAAAAAAGCAACTGCTCAGGCGGCATGTATGTATGTATGTATGTATGTATGTATGTATGTATGTGTGTATGTGTGTGTGTATGTATGTATGTATGTATGTATGTATGTATGTATGTATGTATGCGTGTATGTATGTATGTATGTATGTATGTATGTATGTATGTATATATATATATAATATATATATATATATATATATATATCCAGTTGGGGCCCCCTCCAGTTGGCGCCATAACAGTGCTTATTCTTAGATTTGAACAATATTAAGCCATCTTTATCTTTTCTCTTTATGTCCCTTTAACTATACAGTTATTTACCAGCTTATATCCTAACAGCATTAATATTCAGTGATTACTCCTGATGATATACTTATTCATTCATGCAAATTATCTCTTCATTCGCCTATTTTATTCCTTATATGGATCATAATGATACCTCTTACAATCATGTACTTATACTCACTATTTAAAGAAACATACTTGTGGTTGACCTATCCTTCACTGACCAGCCAATTCCTCACTTTCTCCTTTTGTTAATGTAATGTTCACTTGGTTTTATAATTCTGTTAAGTAAAGTTGCATCTGTTTGTGTGATTTTGAGTTAAAAGCATGATTTAAAGAGGGAGGCTCGTCTCATTAAAATACGGTAAAATGGGGGGTGCGATATTTTGACGTCACTTCTGGTTGTGGGCGCAAGATCCATTCCACTGTCTTCGTGGTGCCGTTAAGCTCTCATCAAACAAACAAACGAACTGTTTGTACATGAGTTAGAAGAGAACTCCATGGTTTGTACAGCCAGACACTAGCATGTACATTGTGTGTGCCGAGTTACATACACAGCGCATTACGTTACTCTGAAGAGTAACTTCTTTTTTCTTCAATGCGTTTGTCAGAAAGCGAAAGTGAAATATTAGTATTATAATACTACAATGATAGTCACCAAATGAAAATCACTGAGGAAAAAGAAGATGAAAGTAAAAGTTGCAATAAATGATTCTACCGGGGCTCAAACTCACAACTGTTGATAAGAAAAAAACTTGCTTCCGATCGCTGTAACCAACTGGGCTTACTCGTGTAGTGACCTTCAGGGCATTTTGAATAACTATATACCTTGCAATAGGAGACAATGAATCGCGCAGCAAAATTTCAACCAATCAAAAAACTTGAAAGGAATTCTAAATATTGTGCACATATGACGATTTTGCCTCTTAAACATTTTGATTTTAATTTGTTTGCTGTTTTTGTTATCAAAGTGTAATATTCCTTGTAGCTCCCCACCCTAGCCTCTATCCTGGACAATGTGGAGTTAATGGGGCTACACTAAGACCCTGGATTTGACACAATATTAAGCAATATTCAAAATCAAGCAAAACATAGGGATTCCACTGGCTTTGCCCCAGGGTTCCCCCTTAGATTTGGAATTTCCTAAACGGTGCCATCTTACATGCCTAAACGATGCATGCCAATTCATGTCTATATGCCCAACCTTTTACTCTTATGAGCATTTGTTTTGGGGAGAGGGGTCGCCAAAATGTCATTGGCACCAAAATGCCATTGTCCCCCAGTGAAACATGACCCCATGCCACTTACAATAACAAGTACTGTTTTCAAAAAGTATCCATTAACATATATAGAATGGGATAAAGAATGATCGATCAGTTTCAGGTTGAAAATAATTGGGAGTAATATGGACTTTTTGTTTCACATTACCCACATGTGCAGCTGGTGCTCAAATATTTATGAATGATACAGAATTGTATAATGGAAATTTCCAAGAAATGATAACCCTGAACATATTGACTGAAATTACTCATTCACAATAAATTAATCTGTATGTTTATTCTAATCAATTAGCTCAGTGAAGAGCATTCATTTTGAGCTAATATTCATATACCAAGCTGAAAATTTATTTTAATTATTGGTGTGCCTGTTTAGCCAGAATGTAAAAAATGCACATTATTTCTTGGTTCATCATAGCATTTGTGAACCAGTAAATTTCTATTAAATTAATCTCTTTTATACTGTTGTAAATTAGCCAAGTTCCCTTGTTTGTTGTCTGTAATAGCATTATTACAAGGATATCAGCAAATTCTCCCAGACAAAGACATGATGAATTAATAGATGACTACCCACTGTGGTGTAGTGGTTATCAGACATGTCTACAGACCACGGGCCCTGGGTTCAAGCCTGGGTTGGGTAGACACCCCAGTGCACCACAACTGGGTTATCAAAGGCTGTGGACATTGACTTGGTTGTCGATGTTATGTCTGTCCGTACGTCGTACCTGTGTTCTCGTCTGGGTCGTATTAAGCATTTCGTGATAGCAGTGTTAATATCATAACCGAATACGCAAGGCAACTACCCCCATCATTGTAATTGTGTGTTTACTCGTCGTCATCGCCACCTTTGAATTGAATTCCTTCCTAATGCTTTAGGGGAATTGACAATAAAAAATAGGACTTTTTAATTCACAATGGATAAAAACAAATATCTTCTTTCCTTCCACGTTCGCTCAGTACAAAATTACTTCAATTATATAAATAATACTATTCAACATTTCTCTGTTTGGAGAGAAGGGGGCCATGAAACATGCTGACTTGAAATTCAAACGGGGTTCACTGGGACCTCTAAAAATATAGAATAAAATAACATTATCATTCCACCTGCACAGCATCTAAACAATAAGGCATCGGAACCACACAGCCATTTGGTTTCTCTAGTATCTGGTACAGAGACTGTCAATTAAGATAAACACCACCTCTATCTGATACTACCCTGGTGTAATACTATATATGAGGCATACAGAAAGCGTTGGGAAAAGGTACTTTCCCAGGATAAGATTATTTCCAGACTTTTGGACCATAACTTAATCACAATAAGTTTGTCAACGACTTTTTCTAACACAGTTATTTCAGCAATACATATCTTTTATAAGTAATTTTAACCTGTTCTTCTAAACAGGTAATTTAAGTTTCAGATTAGATATTTAGGGCAAATTTGCAACTGAAATTGGAACAAAATATTTTAAAGAATTTTCATAAAATTTTGAGAATATCTAGCTTCAGTACATTGAAAATGAGAGGGTGGGTAAAATGCACAATTTATGTATTTGTAAGTTATATGATCATAGTAATAGTAAAAAAAAATTCCAAATATATCTTTGATTACATAACAATTAGATTTAAAAGATTTTTGTGGATGGTAAGTTTCCTGTTTACGGCTTATTTTTTTTTTTTTTTTTTTTTGGGGGCTTGCAATCATGGAAATGTTTTTGTGACTGACCTCTTTTTTTGCCCCTCGTATTCGTAACAGATAAACCAATCAATACAATTCAAGTTGATGTTTTGGTATTTTGTAAAGATCTATACAGATAAAATATCTTTAATGTTAAATCTTGCCATCTGTTAACATCTTTTCTCAAAAAATAAGATGTATAAGTTATAAGTTGCCTTCAATTGAACCCCAAAAGAAAAACCAACTTCGACTTTAGGAAATATATCTCTACTTTCAGACCTTTGTTCAGAACTTGACATGGCCGTACGGGACCATCTTACTCGCGAAGGAGGTAGGGGGGGGGGACTTTTTGTCCAAATCGAAAACCTATTACGAAGGCAAAATAGCAATGAATCTGTGAATAAATGATTAATTTTGAGCAATGGTTTCACCAGTTTTTTTTTTTTCTTGGGAAGGGGGTAGATTTTCGGGAACTTTCAGTGAATTTTCTGGCCAATATTTGGGGTATTTTTCTTAAATTTGAAGGAGCTTTCCTTAATTTGGGGGCAATTTTTGGAAAATGTTCTTAATTTCAGAGCAATTTTATTAAAGATTTAGCCGGGAAATTTCCTTCATTTTCGGGTAGGTTTTTTTTTCTTTTCTTTTATTCCCGTGAATTTTTGGGCCAGTTTTGGTCCAATTTTCCTCAATATAGTCCAAAGGGAGCTTTCCTTAATTTTCCAGGCAATGTTTGGAACATTTCCTTCATTTCCAAGCAATTTTCAAGAAATTTTTTTAGTTTTCGCAGGTTTTTTTTTAAAATTGGGGAAATTTGAGCATATTTTGGGAATTTTTTTCAAGTTATGGAACTTTAATTTTCTTCCATTTGCTGATAAGTTTCTTCCATTTTTGGAACATCTTCTGCCATTTCTGGGCACTTTTTCGATTTTAAGAAATTTATTTTAATTATCAGGAAATCTAGCCAATTCAGGCATGATTCCGACAAATCACTGATTTAAAAAGTACATTTAAAAGTTTCTCTGGCTGACTATAGATTGATGCATCATATTGTCATCATCATGCCAAGTCGGGAAGGTATGATTCTGCCAGACTCCCAAATTATTTGGCCAATTTTCAGGAAATCATTTTGATCATGAAGCCGCATCAAAATTGTGTCCTAAACACCTGATAATTAAAACGAAACTGGTCAGGTGACGTACCTTTAGTTCTGATTTGCATTGCTTACTTACCCTTCAATTAAATTTTATGATACAGTTTCCAAGCTCCGCAAGCGATTCACGCATAAGTGATTAACTTAACTTGAATGATTGTTAGGCATACAATGGTGTCTGGAAATTATCCTGCTATGCTAAAAGTTGATATTACTTTTGTGGGCTTTTCCTATTAGTGGAGGTAAGATGTTGCATGCATCATTAGACAGAGATATTCCCCAATTTGGACAACTTTACAATGCAGCTGCTAGATCATCATGTTTTCCACAATATTAGAGCTAAGTTTTCTTAATTTCTGGGCAATTTCCTTAATTTCTGGACAATTTTCGGAACATTTCCTTCATTTCAGTGCAAGTTCCTTCAATTTTAATAATTAAGATGGGTATCCAGCCAACTGGGGGACTGCCACCCTCAGCCCCCAGCCTCGTATGGCCATCGAACTTGAAAAACTTATTATCCGAACCGATTGTTTTTACACCCCTTATGTCAAATTAGTATTATCACTGAAATATTAAGCCATTTAGGGGCATTTAAAACACGGAATCTTAGAGCTATAGCTTCAATATCTTTCAGTCCATAAAATTGGAAATGCACTCGATTTACTGAATAAAGATGTACCATACTATTTGAGTATATATCAATTGCCAGGGTTTAGAAGATCAAATTTCAGAATATATCTGTATAAAGGACCAATAACAGAATATTTTTGTCAAATTGAGTTTCGACGCATGGTAGGAAATGAGAAACCCATACAAAACATGTGTAACATGGGTTCAAGATAAGACATTTTTGATCATTACAATCATGAAATCATACCTACTTTGGAAGAAAATTGAGATTAAATGGTTAGATTTGGAGATATACAAAAAGCCCCATGGGTTCAAAATCTCCAAAATCTCTCTCTCTTGTCTGAAGATCAAATTTGATCATCCTTATCATTTTAGAATTTATAAAAGCAGTTACATCCCATCAAGCCTCAAGGGCTTATAGAGCTGCCGGTTTCCATGGTGCTAAGCGGATGAGAGTACATGACACCCCTGGATGACACCAGCCCTCACAGGTCCAGCCGAAACTGCAGGCACTCATTTCACAGCTGAGTGAATTGACAATTGCTCAAGGCATTTGGGTCAATCCTGGGGAGACAGGGGGACATGTACCCCCTCTTTTTGAGACAGGAGGACATATCCCCCTCATTTTGAGATGGGGACACAATAACAAATGTCCCCCCCCCCCTCCACTTTTTTGCATATTCCAATGTCTTCTGTACTTGACAAATTGATGCAAATGTATCATGCTGTATGTATATCATGGGGGTTCTGTCGGTCAACGAGGCTATACAGAGACTCAAAATTTGAGGTTATTGATGAAAAATGTGAAAGAATTATGACGTCATTACAAGAAGTCACTTTAGTGTTCTGCCACACATGCTGTCAATGAAACGTAGCGTTATTATGCCTATGCTACACGTACGGGCTATGCGCTTCATCATACAATATGAGAGTACAGTGTCTGAGGATGACAACACGTATGCATGCATGTCCTGGTTGATAACTCAGTGGCGCACGTGTATATCCGTGACAGAAAGATGATAAGTTTGATATCAATGTATTTGAAAATGTTAAAACTTGTTTACAGGTGTAAAGCCAGCCCCTCCCCCCCCAACATCCCCCCCGTCCCCCTTATCCCCCAAAAAAAAGACCAACCTTTTCAAATAGTAGTCGTTGGCAGTGATTTTTATCATTTTCAGTATAATTTTACAATTTTTACTTAGCTGATATTTCTGGTGATCGAATACAATATTTGAAATTTTTAGGCACCCTCTAGTCCACCAAATTGCATAGCTTCCAGGGGCTTCGCCAGGGGCCCTTCGGCCGGCCCTAGACCCCACGCCAAATGCTCAAAACATATTCAGCTGGCAGATTCACTTCTAAAACCCTAACAACCTGGCTACGCCCTTATTGGTATACTTCCGAAAATCCAGCTAATCTTCTAAAATTCATTTATCCGGCGACCAATTCCTATCGCGGCCAAAATAGTAATTTGGTCGTGGACTTTAGTGAAGAACTTGCTTAATCCTCAGTCTGACAACTGCTAGACCTCGGGGTAAGAATTTTTCCAAACATATTGGTGCCCCCCCCCCCTCCTTCCCACCTATGACTACGGATTGAATTGACGCCCCTGGCTCAACATAGCACATGTGCCCTGGATGAGAATTTTGATTACCAGACTGACACCCTAACCATTGGGCTCCTGTACTCTGCATTTTCTTAAATTAGTGGGTTACCCTTGTGGTTGCTGTGCTAAAATTGGCAATGCTGCTTCAGGGGCAGCGGAGCATTCAAAATATTGAGGGGGGTATAATGAGGTTGGGTGACATATGATAACAATATAAGGTCGGGTTATGTGATTAAACACCGCCACCCCCTTTGGCTCCACCACTGCCCATGTGATTCTTTTAGCCCTCATTAGAAACACTCAAAGGAGGGTTGAATTTGCCCATGTTGAGGCTTCTATTACCCATCATTCAACTTCCCCGTTAATACACAGTGTGTACAGCCAGGTAGTACAGTGTGCACTGCATGCACACAGGCCACGTACGGTGTGCAATGCTTGTGTAGTCGACCGATTGTCGTGAGTCATATGCATTGACCGAATTGAAGATAGCTAGCATGTGTGTGTATAATTCTATGTGTCTGTCACTGAGTAAAGGTTGTGTATTAGATCAAATTGCGAAACCCTCCTTTTAGTCCTTCACCCGAACTGCCTATTACTAGATTGAAATTGGAAAACAAAAACTGATATAAACTCTTAGAATGCATACTAAAGGTAGAGATCCTTAAAATGAAGAAGGATTCTCACAGAATGCAAGTGAAGGGCTTATAAGTGTAAAGAGTCGGACAACTCATAAGTTGTTTTCAGGATGACATGTGGAGAGAGACATGGCCAGCATAACCAAGTTTTTGGGGACTATTATTGACTTGACAATCTCTGCTTGAGGTATTGTTTTATTGTATGATCTTTTTTAAAGGAATCTTCCCATGTTTTTAAAGGAATATTCCCATGTTTTTAAAGGAATATTCCCTAGTTTTTAAAGGAATATTCCCATGTTTTTAAAGGAATATTCCCATGTTTTTAAAGGAATATTCCCTAGTTTTTAAAGGAATATTCCCATGTTTTCAAAGGAATATTCCCATGTTTTTAAAGAAATATTCCCATGTTTTTAAAGGAATATTACCATATTTTTAAAGGAATATTCCCATGTTTTTAAAGGAATATTCCCATGTTTTTAAAGGAATATTCCCATGTTTTTAAAGGAATATTCCCATGTTTTTAAAGAAATATTCCAATGTTTTTAAAGGAATATTTCTATGTTTTTAGAGGAATATTCCTGTTTTTAAAGGAATATTCCCATGTTTTCAAAGGAATATTCCCATGTTTTCAAAGGAATATTCCCATGTTTTTAAAGGAATATTCCCATGTTTTTAAAGGAATATTCCCATGTTTTTAAAGGAATATTCCCATGTTTTTAAAGGAATATTCCCATGGTTTTTCGTAACCTTTCATGAGAAAAAGAACATTTTTAGAAACAGTGTAGGACAAAAATCATGTTGATATGTTATTCCTAACAGGAGATATTCAAATTTAAAGGTTTACAAAAATGCAAATAAACTAATAGGAAAAGGCTCAGTATGACATCACAGCAGCATATTTCCCACAAAGTTGATGTATTTCATTAAAATCTATCATCCTTTTTTATCAGTAAAACCTGCTTGAAAAATAAATTGAAAAGTAGATTGCAAATGGAGCTTCCCCAATACTCCATAGAAACGGCTGCTATTTTCAAAATGGATTTCTATTGTCAAAATGGACTGGAATAAAGCTTACATTACTATTTTACTCCTTTTTTGGTACTTAATAAACTAGATTTGTACCAGAAGATCAAACAAAAATTTGATTAGCTTTTCTGGTACAAAGTTTATTAAGTAGCAAGAAACGAGTATAATGGTAGTAATGTGAAGGTATTATTCCAGTTCATTTTGACAATAGAAATCCATTTTGACAATAGAAATCCATTTTGAAAATAAAAGCTGTTTAGAGTTAAATGAACAAATGATTAAGTTTTTTTCCCATTGAATTGATAAGACACTGACAGCTTTACTCCATACAATTTTAGACGTACAATTTTAGAAGACAGTTGTAAACCCAGATACTTATTCTAGTTCAATCGCAAAAGACTCTATAGAGTATTAATATGTCTTTGTAAACCTCGAACATTGTCAGAAATAAAAACAACGTCATCACCATACAGTAAAATTAACACAACATCATCAGCATACAGTAAAATTAACACGTCATCAGCATACAGTAAAATTAACACGTCATCAGCATACAGTAAAATTAACACGTCATCAGCATACAGTAAAATTAACACGTCATCAGCATACAGTAAAATTAACACAACATCATCAGCATACAGTAAAATTAACACGTCATCAGCATACAGTAAAATTAACACAACATCATCAGCATACAGTAAAATTAACACGTCATCAGCATACAGTAAAATTAACACAACATCATCAGCATACAGTAAAATTAACACAACATCATTAGCATATAGTAAAATTAAAACAACGTCATCAGCTACAGTAAAATTAACACAACGTCATCATGTGGCAAAAGGGACACCATCATTGTTTTCATTTTTCATGATGTCAGCCAACATATCAATGTACAGCGTAGATAAAGTTGGGCTCAGGACGCAGCCTTGGCTTACCCCTTTGTTACAGATAAAATAATCTGAGACGTTTGTACCATCGCTAACACAGACCTCAAAATCTACATACATCGCTAAAAACAACTTCTATTTTCAAAATGGATTTCTGTTGTCAAAATGGACTGGAATAAAGCCTTCAAATTACCATTATACTCCTTTTTCGGTACTTAAAAAAAAACCTGTACCAGAATAGCTACAAAAATTCTTGTGTGCTATTCTGGTACATAGTTTATAAAGTAACAAAAAAGGAGTAAAATGGTAATTTGAAGGCTTTATTCCAGTTCATTTTGACAATAGAAATCCATTTTGAAAATAGAAGCTGTTTTAAATTGAATGAAATAATCTTTCCTTCACACCTACATGTAGGTTGGCAAGTCTACAAAATTAAGAGTTGAGTTTCTATATAAAGAATGGAAAGGCGTTACTAAAATCAGCAAATACACAATAACAGGCACGATGCTTCTTGCTTAAAAACTTTTTGTATAATGGTATGAAAAATAGATATGTTGTCAACGGTAGCCCGAGCACAAAAACCCGGCTGTTCCTCGCACAAAAACTCGGCTGTTCCTCGCACACTTTATTGGACAAATCTATGTCTATAGTTTGGGTCTGCATTTCAGAATTGAAGCGAAAACTTTACTTAAGACAGCTCAGCAGAATTATACCTCTGTAATTATTAATGTGACGTTTGTTCCCATTTTTATGTAAAGGAACCAAAACACCTTTTGTTCAATCCGAAGGGAAAGAGCCATGCATCAAAGAAGATTTCATTGAAAATGAAATACATTGGCCCTTTAATGAAGTGCGTAAAATATTTTAAAAATTCTGTTGGTAGACCATTAGTACCAGGTGCTTTGTTGGTCCTAAGATTACTAAAACTTTCACGGATTTCATTCTTTCAGATTTCATCATTGAATATAGAATGCTCATCACCATCAACCTGATTGGGATCGGGCAATTATTTTGATAACTATCTTCTTCTTGTCTTTACAAAGCCTTTTAAAATGATTTATGCTTTCCAAATACACACTCTCTCACCGACTCCCATTTCCTTTACGGCTTCCCAGCCCCTCTCTTCCCCACCTGCAACAACGAACTCTCCATCAAGCATATCCTCTTAAGCTGTCCCCTATACCTGAATTCAGGGGCCAGCTCGTCACAGGGGCCAGCTCGCCGCGGGAGCCAGCTCGTCACGGAGGCCAGCCCGTCACGGGGGCCAGCCCGTCATGGGGGCCAGCGCGTCACGGGAGCCAGCCCGTCACGGGGGCCAGCCCGTCACGAGGCCAGCCCGTCACGAGGCCAGCCCGTCACGAGGCCAGCCCGTCCGCGGGGCCAGCCCGTCACGAGGCCAGCCCGTCGCGGGGCCAGCCCGTCACGAGGCCAGCCCGTCACGAGGCCAGCCCGTCACGGGGCCAGCCCGTCACGAGGCCAGCCCGTCCACGGGGCCAGCCGTCACGAGGCCAGCCGTCACGGGGCCAGCCCGTCACGGGGCCAGCCCGTCACGAGGCCAGCCCGTCACGGGGCCAGCCCGTCCACGGGGCCAGCCCGTCACGAGGCCAGCCGTCACGGGGCCAGCCCGTCCGCGAGGCCAGCCCGTCACGGGGCCAGCCCGTCACGGGGCCAGGCCAGCCCGTCACGAGGCCAGCCCGTCCGCGGGCCAGCCCGTCACGGGGCCAGCCCGTCACGGGGCCAGCCCGTCACGAGGCCAGCCCGTCACGGGGGCCAGCCCGTCACGGGGGCCAGCCCGTCACGGGGGCCAGCCCGTCACGGGGGCCAGCCCGTCACGGGGGCCAGCCCGTCACGGGGGCCAGCCCGTCACGGGGGCCAGCCCGTCACGGGGGCCAGCCCGTCACGGGGGCCAGCCCGTCCACGGGGCCAGCCCGTCACGGGGGCCAGCCCGTCACGGGGGCCAGCCCGTCACGGGGGCCAGTCCGTCACGGGGGCCAGTCCGTCACGGGGGCCAGTCCGTCACGGGGGCCAGTCCGTCATGTGTTACCTAGGTGTCTTAGTGGGAGAAGTTGGAGAAGTTTGTTTGGAAACTGGTGATAAAAATAGCTGTGTATCATAATGCCTGAGGTAACAAGTCTTAGTGGGAGAAGTTGAAGAAGTTTGTTTGGAAACTGGTGATAAAAATAGCTGTGTATCATAATGCCTGAGGTAACAATGTGCATTAACTGTGAATGATTGATGGACCATTTCTCCTGAGGAAAGATATTGCTTCATGAAAATGAAGTTTCTTCCAAATGGCAGAATGAATTGTATCCTTATTGGCAGAATGAGTTTGCACTGTCATGCTGAAAAGGAAAACATTATCACTTCTTGTGACTCTTTAAAACATTATTTTGCAAAAAGAATATCTTACCCCAAATATCATTTTTGAATAGCTCTGTGAGTTTTCACTCTGGGAAAAAACACAAAAGAAATAATATACACACAAAACTCTCTAGGTCTATAGGCTCAAAAATAAAGACTTTTGTCTTGGAATATAAAATATGGTTAATATTAGATGTAAAATAAGGTCAATAATAATATGTTTTTAAACTTATTGAAAACTTTGATAATTCATTTAAACATATACCATAGCAGGTCTTCCTTTCTTGTATACTGCTCTAAAATATTTTTGCACAAATAAAACAATTTTCTTCATCTTTCCAAAACATTTTGATGGCAATAGTGCTTAAAGTTTACACCATGGAAACTGTCAATTAATTATACATTTTTCTTCTGAGTGTATGAAGGTGGCAAAATCACTTCAAAATACAGGTAGGCCCAAAAATAGGCCTTCTTTAGGAACCCTCAATTCTACTTATATTATCAACTTCTTTTATTCCATTTTTGAACTTGCAGGGTTTCAAAACTTTGCTACACAACCACTGCATAGCATACCATTGGTAACAGAAACATTCAAGTTGATCATCTTTCTTAAAGTATTGCAATCAGTAAATAAATCAATCAATTAAACTACTGTATTTCTAAATCCACCAAACTCATAATGCCCTCATCCTATTCCATCTTTGAAGCATATACTGCATTGTGAGTCCTTTTGTTGATAGATTTGAATAATTCTTTACAAAACAGACAATCTTATCTCAAATTATTTGGATAAAACTGGCAATCATTAAAACATGATGAAGAAAATCTTTGTGAACAGTCTTAACAACTCTATAACTGATAATAAAAAGAGTGAAATCTTACTTACATGTGCCTACTTCAAATCCTCCATCTTGCTTGAAGAGCAAACAAAACTAAACTGCCCTTATCAAATAACAAACTCATTTCCAATGGACTGTCAATTATGGATGACCAAACAAATGGTATTTTCAAAGGCTTTCATTTTCCAGAGCTATTATTTTAGATAATGACAGTTACCTGCCAATATCCTATTTAATTGATTTCTTGTTCACATTTGTTTGTGTCAAGTAATTGAATATAATTGTAGTTTCCATTAGAATTTACAATGAACAAACCATAATACAGGTAAGCTTTGCTTCCAGCAGTCTTAACAAACAGGCAGCTTGGGCAACCTTGCAAAATCCATGATGGCTTACATAATTAACCTAACAAGAAGGTAATGTTAGCTTGTGCAAGCTTAATTTTGACGTACTTGTCAATATCAAAACTGTTTTGGCAATAAGCTTGCTTCTATATGACAATGATTAAGCTCTTCTATTCAACAATATTTTTAATAAGCTCGTCGACATTTAGACGAGCTAGCGATGAGCTTGTCAATACTTAGACAAGCTCATCAAAATATTGACAAGCTCATAACGAGCTCGTCTAAGTTTTGATGAGCTTGCTGGAAGCTTGTCTAAGTTTTGACAAGCTCGTGTTGAGCCTGTCTAATTATTGACGAGCTTGTCTAAGCTTTGACAAGCTTGTCTAAGATTTGACGATCTTGTCTAAGTATTAACAAGCTTACGACGAGCTCGTTTTAGTATTGATGATCTCACCAAGAGCTTGTTTAAGTTTTGACAGTAGTATTGATGAGCTCGAGATGTCTACGTATTGACAAGCTTGCAACAAGTTAATTTGTGTAAGTTTTGACGAGCTCAACACGAGCTTGTTTCTTAATGATGAGCTAATTTTTCTGTAAGGGGATACTTTGTCTTCCGACAAATGTACATTGCTCTTACTACCTCTTCTCCATTTCTGTATGTCCTACCTAGCATTGTCGTTCATGTCCTCCCCAGGTGAACGTGTTGTCTTTGCTCTTTACAGTTCTGCAGCATTTCTACACAGATGGTACTGTTAAATCTAAATTGGTGACTTGTTTTATTCTAAGATGTTTTGTAAATGGGTTTATCTCAGTACGTTGACTTGAAAAGGGGCTCTCATTAGCAGCATGCCTGAAAAGACATGTCTTTTATTAATGCAAAGACATGCTTCTACTCGAGATGTATTTAAGCAGAACAAATTACACCAAAGCTTTACTGCATGGCCATGGAGGTCTCTGAGGTTATTGTTTCAATCTTGCCTTTTGCATTTTTTAGTTCACATATCATCAAAGGCAATAACCATGTCTATTTTATATCCCTAACAGAAATTTTAGTTTGCAGTACGCTTGTGACAAGCTATTTTTAGCTTGCGCAAGTGTGCAGCAAGTTAGTATTTGGAACAAATACTAGCTTGCGCTAGATAGTACGAAATATTTGTTAGCTTGCAAAAAGTTTTACTAGCTTGCGCAAGCTTGTAGATAGTTTGTGTTAGCTTGTGCAAGCTAATTTATTCCAAATACTAACTTACAGCACACTTGCTGCAAGCTTGCAGCATGCTTGCGCAAGCTAAAAATGTTAGCTTGTCACAAGCGTGCTGCAAGCTTGCTGCAAGTTAACTTACTAAACAAATTACTAAACCGTAAGACAGTGAAATTAAGTTAGAGCTGTATGCAAAATATCCAACTGATCATCTCTACTCACAACAAAATAGTACTTAAGAAAAGTGCAACCAAAGAAACACCACAAAACAATTGCAACTGCAGAAAGGACAAATCATGCCCACTTAAAGGCAAATGCCTCACATTTGGGGTCATCTACCAAGCCACACTTACACGGTAAGATAACCTTAAAGGAGAAACTTATATAGGACTAACGGAAATACTTTCAAAACACGGTACAATGGACACACTCATAGTTTCAGAAACGAGGATAAACGGTATGCCACAACATTAAGTGAATACCTCTGGAACCTAAAAGACGATAATGTGCAGTATTCATTGAAATGGAAGAATATTGATCAAGCAAAATGTGCAACTTATGCTTGAAAGAGAAATTCTTTATAATATATAAGCCCCACTTAGCATCACTAAACAAAAGAAACAAGCTGGCCAGTGCATGCAGACAGAAGAAAACACTATCAATATTTTCTCCATTGTTAGCATATACCACACTTTAACACTTGTGCATTGTAATTCATCATCCCTATCACTCTGCAATTTATATAAATGTATATATATATATATATATATATATATATATATATATATATATATATATATATATATATATATATATATATATATATATATATATATATATATATATATATATATATATATATATATATATATATATATACACATATATATATATATATATTTATATATATATATATATATATATATTTATATATATATATATATATATATATATATATATATATATATATATATATATACACATATATATATATATATATACACACATATATATATATATATATATATATATATGTGTGTATATATATGTATATACACTTTTTGTCTTTGAAGCATTCCCCTCCAAGGACAAGGTAAAACAGTAATATAGGTATAGAGCATTAAGACCCTGCAGCTTGCAGCTCCTTCTCTGTTTCTGCCAAAATAATTGTCATCTGCATAAAGGAGCAAAAATAATTTCACATTAACCTCAGTATCAAGAGACTGATGAATTGTATCAGTTATCAGAGACGAATCATTGTATGATTTGAACAAGTAATGAGTAAGATCATTGACAAGTAATGAAACATGATGAATAACTCTAGCTATACATTTTCAGTCCAATGCATCCGAACTCTCCAGAGTGTTTATAACTCACTGATGAAAACATCCTTTTAAAAGTCCAAATAAATCCTCAGCCCCATATTACAAGCATTACTTGGCCCCGTAGTAACCAAATCCACAATACCTGGCTCTTTAAAGAAGTTCCATTGTGTGCATATAGATGATTGGAAGTGTAATTACTGATGCCCAAAATCACTGAACTATCTTTGGTGGGTTTCTTAATTGCTTCTAGCAGAGTCTAAAAGTCATACCCGCCGAAATGGAGGTTCTTGCGGGTGAAAAGACTGAAAATTTGTAGCTAGGATCGAGGATTGTGCGTAATGAATAGAATAGGAGACAAATTTTTACCCTGTCTGACACCCATATTACAGTGAAAGAATTCTGATGAGGATGAACCAAGTGAACACAAGATTTTGCTGCTTTGTTTAAGAGACTGAATAATTCTCAGTATTTTTCCATTAATTGAGTAACCAATCAATTTTGACCATAGGGCAGAGTGGTTACAGTATCGAAAGGCTTCTTATAGTCTATGCACAGAACAGTTTCTTCTTTTTGATTAGGTAGAGATCCACAAGACATTTCAAAGTAAAAATGTGATCATTACTTGGTACTTTAACCTTTCCTAAACTTTGCTTGCTCTTCAAAAAGAACTTACCCATTTCCTCAGCATAGAAAGTAAGCCTGTGGTTAAGAATACTGTAGGAAATACTAAGGAAATCACCCAGATGGTTTATTCTTTATTCATGGACTATTAAGTTGAAACATATTGATCATGTTAAATGTTTGATGTGTATTTATAATCATATGTTTAATTTAACCGTCAAGTTGTTGGAAAACTCGGGAATTTCACTAAAATCAAAATAAAGTTGAAAAGATTTGTTAAATGCTGAATTGAAACTGCATGTAACAATGATTTCAAGTATTTGTTGACTGAGTATATCACCCAGATGGTTTAATGTTTATTTTTTATGGAATATTTAAACATATTGATCATATTAAATGTTCCATGTGTATATCCATTAGTGCTAGTTATAATAGCTGTATTCGGTATCGATTATCGTGGAGAAAAATATCGCGATATATTGGTATATCGTGACATTTTTCAAGAAAACTGACTCGGGAAACAAATTGTTAATATCACTACTTGTTTATACTTATATATGCATATGAATGATAAACGCAAGAAACAATGATTTCCATCTAGCAGTAGACCTGAACGCATGACTTTTACGTTCTATAATTCATCACGCATCGCATGCACATGTTCGGTAATTCAGCCAACGTGACCATGAATCATCGAAGTGAGAGGCATTATCTGAGCCAAATTTTCGTTCTTTTTGCTAACTTACATCTGAGCGTGCCAGTGTGGGGTAAAGGAGCACTAGTTTTGATTAGTTTTTTATGTTTAACAATTTTTTTGCACTTCTTTAAAGTTGATTTAGAAACGATCATGGCCTAAACTTGCGTTTTAGATTTATGACCGTAACGTACAAACTAGCCTAGCCTTAGGTTGCGCGAAAATTTCTTAGTTCTGTATTAGTTTTTGGTATCGCGATATGTGTTGAGAGGCATATTTCATATCGTGGGTATCGTGATAATCGACTTACTTTATATTGTGGGAAAAGAGATATCACGATATTGTGATAATTGACATCATGACAGCACTAATATCCATACGTTTAATTCAATTCAATTAACAAATTTCCCCCTTGATTGCACCTCCCCTCATGCTCCTGCATGGTGCCGCCACTCGTAGTGCCCTCTGACATAACTGCATCATTGCTTTAAAAAAGTGCAGTGCCCTCTGCAGTGACTACGTCATTACAATTGCCAGGGGTGTATTCTAATGAAAGTAACAAGAACAATTTGTATCATTACATATTGTAACAATTTGTATTATTACATATTGTAACACTTTGTATTATTACATATTTTAACAATTTGTATTATTACATATTTTAACAATTTGTATCATTACATTTTGTAACAATTTGTGTTATTACATATTGTAACAATTTGTATTATTACATATTGTAACAATTTGTATTATTACATATTTCTTACATGGGAATAAGGCTTTAATTTGTATCTTACATATTTCTTACATGAGACTTCGGCTTCAATTTGTATTCTTACCAGGCGCGTAGCCAGGGGGGCGATGAGGCGGCAAAATTTCCAAACGAAAGGAAAAAAGACCAACCTTTTGAAATGAATTGTCGTCAGTAATTTTGATCATTTTCAATATGATTTTGCATTTTTACCCTGGACCCCACATCGAATGCGCAAAGCGTATGCAGCTGAACTGGCAGATTCGATCCCCCCCCCCCCTTCCCCCTCCCCACCAAATAAAAACCTGGCTACACCTTTAATTCTTACATATTTCTTATGTTGGAATTAGGGTTTGATTTGTGTCTTACATTTGCTTGCGTGAAACTTCGGCTTCAATTTGTATTCCTAAATATTTATTGATTGGAAAAAAGGCTTTTATTTGTGTCTTGCATGAGACTGACTTCAATTTGTATTCCTAAATATTTATTGATTGGAAAAAAGGCTTTTATTTGTGTCTTGCATGAGACTGACTTCAATTTGTATTCCTAAATATTTATTGATTGGAAAAAAGGCTTTTATTTGTGTCTTGCATGAGACTGACTTCAATTTGTATTCCTAAATATTTATTGATTGGAAAAAAGGCTTTTATTTGTGTCTTGCATGAGACTGACTTCAATTTGTATTCTTACATATTACTTATGTGGGAATTAACTTATTCTTTGTATTCTTACATATTTCTTATGCAAGATTTAGTCTTTTCTTGCCAAATTATTCTTACATGAAACTTAAACTTTAATTTGTATTCTTGCATAATTCTTACATGAAAATTGGCTTTATTTTGTATTCTTGTATAATTCTTACAATGTATCTGGAAGTCTTCCATTATCCTTACACAAATCTTTCAGTTTCCTTTTCAGAAAAAACAAATAAATTAGTGACAGGATTCTTACATAATCCTTGCATGTCTTACAGGATTCTTACATAATCCTTGCATGTCTTACAGGATTCTTATATAATCATTGCATGTCTCACAGGATTTTTACATAATCCTTGCATGTCTTACAGGATTCTTACATAATCCTTGCATGTCTTACAGGATTCTTACACAATCTTTGCATGTCTCACAGGATTCTTACATAATCTTTGCATGTCTTACAGGATTCTTATATAATCATTGCATGTCTTACAGGATTCGTACATAGTCTTTGCATGTCTTACAGGATTCTTACATAATCTTTGCATGTCTTACAGGATTCTCACATAATCCTTGCATGTCTTTCAGGATTCTTACACATAATCCTTGCATGTCTTACAGGATTCTTACATAATCATCGCATGTCTTACAGGATTCTTACATAATTCTTGCATGTCTTACAGGGTTCTTCCATGAATCTTGCATTTTGATGTGCTATGGGTTTGGATGATGGTTTGGGGGCAATTGTTGAAAAAACATACTGGATTGCTTTAAAGTCCAAATTTTTGTTTCACCTCACTGTTCTCTCAGTCAAAGTTTGAAAGCATCTTTAAATTTTGCATACCTCCTGGGCAGTAATTTTTCAATTTTTCATAATTCCCTTCCACCAAATTTGGGGAAATGTTTTTTCAAGTCTCCCTGTCCCCAGGAATAATGGCCCTTCCCCCCCTTCCCAAAGCCTATCCCATAAATTTCAATAACAAACAAACATCTGGCAAACACATTTAAAGTTGTTTTCAACATTTTTTTCATTCACAATATTTAGACAATATTGCACCCTGCAAAAAAAAGTAATAATAATTATGCTTCAGCAGTTACAATATTATTGGTTATTTCTCTTCATATCTTACATACAAAGACCTTTTCTCTTCCGTATACCAGCTTGTGACTTCTTTCATTGTGTTTTTAAAATTGATGTGAGTTTGTACTTTGAAAGCCACTAGTTTGTGTTCACTATCTTATTTTACACAAAATCATAACTGCAGCTGTTTATGCCTGTATTCATCAGCTGTTTATGCCTGTATTCATCAACTGTTTGGTTTCTTATTTCATAAAACATCATTCATCCAAGAAAGAACAAAGCCATCAATGTGGATGATGCACACAAGTTGAAAATTGAAAAGGTTAGTGATATGTCGTTCTTGTTATTAGGGGAAATAGACAGTCGGTTCATTATCTTTTCCATTATCTTTTCCCCCTTTCATCTGATAGTCAACCATCAATTGAAAATATCATGTTTATCCAAAACAAACCATGTACTTCAAAACTTAAAAAGTACAAACCAATGTCATTAAATTGAATCTTCCTCTTGAGTAGTGTCCTCATTTATTTGGAAATATTTTATAGAATCTGACATTTTTGTGACAGGGGGAGTCCGAGCCCAATTGAGAGACTACTGTATGTTTTTTTGGTTCCGATACGATAGCATTGGAAACCTATGATGGCGTGTGCATGTGTGGGTGTGTGTGTGTGTTTGAAACAGCCAGCTCATCAACATGATATCTCAAGAACAATACACTGGATTTATGTGGTACATATATAGCCCAAGGTCAGTAGATGTGCCCTATTGTATTTGATGTTGATGTCATGCACATTGATGAGTAGGCGGGCTTAATGTAAAGATCTTGAAATGTTCATATTTTAACAACCGCATGTCTGTTTTGTTTCATATTTAGTATAATTATGATGTTAGCTGGTGTGTACATGTTCATGATGTAAAAACATTGAATTTTTTAGTGGGTGTGGCTTAATATGATTTTGCTGAAAAAAGCTTGTAAACACAGTATCTCAAGAAAGGTCAACTGGATTCATGTCATATTTGGTACACAAATAGCCCATGGTCTGTAGTTGTGCCCAATTGTTTTTGGTGATTTCATGCATATTGATAAGTGGGCAGGACTTAAGTGGAAATTTTGGGAAAGTGATAAATGAGCAAGTGTATGTCCGTTTTGCATTATATTGGGCATGTTAGTTAGTTATTGTGTAAATGCTTATATTATCAACAGATGTCATTAATATGCATGGTGGGCGTGACTTAATGTGAAAGTGCTAAAGGATGTAAACACCATACTGTATCTCATGAATGGTAGATCGGATATATGCCATATCGTACACAGATGAGTCATGGTCTGTACATATGTTCTAATGTTTTGGTAGTGATGTCATGAATATTAATGAGTAGGCGGGGCTTACTGACAAATTCTTGAAATAGGATAAATGAGCAACCATTTTTGCATCATACTTGCTATGATAATGTTGTTATTGTGCAAATGCTAATGTTGCCAACATTTTTTATTGATGGTGGGTGTGGCTTAACCTGGAACAAATATTTCATGATATGCAATGACATGACACTTAATACAAATTTTGCAAATCAGTCAGCTGATGAAAGCTAAAAAAAGCATAGGAACCACAAAATCTTTTGGTTCTGGTTTTATTTTTTATACAATATCCACACCAGAAGATGATAGCCGAGTATCATCTTTACGTGGTAGAGAAATAAAAACAAGTATACAATACAGGACCACAATCAAAATGAAAAGGTATAGCAGAAATGCTAAAAGCTAAAAACAGGGGAATTGTAAACATCACATAACCAGAGCAGTTCATTGCACCAAAATAAGTGTCAACCTACAAACAGAATAAACCCTCATCTCACCTACTGGGAGGTTACGATGGACACGGGTCTTGAAAGCTTGGATGCCATTATCTGTTAATTACCATACAACATCAACTGGAAGGGTATTCCATATTATGGTGGCAGCTTAGAGGAAACTCCTGTTTAGAGAGTTTTTCCTACATTACAAAATCCGCCCCTTGAAAACTACTCCATCCTGATATTCTGTGCCTGTGGCATTCTAGTAACCGCATGAACGATTTTGTGACTTTGGCAAGCAATCACTTAATAGTTTTGAGTTTCCTATTTCATTTCCACGTTATTCCACTTCATATTTTAACAAAATTTGTGGTTAAATGATTGCATCAACTCGTTGAGAGAATGTCCTTGAAACGGAATGAAAATGTTAGTGACAGTTTCATTCCGCCCGTGTTTCAAGGCCGCGCTTTCTTCAAATGAGCAGTAGGCAAGATATAATTGGCAGTGACATCAGTGTAGACCCTTTTGATTGGAAGAGGGAGGGGGGAGGGGGGATTACAAATTCGAAAGAGTTCGAAGCTACCGCCAAAAATATAGCCCACATTTATGGTCTCTATAACGTCAAATATTTTGAAAAGCAACATAATTTTTTTTTTTTTTTAAAGGTCATTGGTCCAAAATCGCAGAATGAGTGCCATAATATATATTTTTTTTCAATCTATTTGGTAAACTTTTCATCGTCTTTGATGAAAGTTTCACCGACGCAGACCTTGATTTACTGACAGGTCTTCAAATTTACCAACATCTTTACCGAAAGTGGGTGTTGTCACCCCCCTCCCCCTGTCCCTGTCCCCCTCTCCGGTATTTACGCCCCTGATGATCGGGTGCAGAAGTACTTGATTTTGTGGTATGCCATCTGACATTAGTTGTAATCAAAATTAACTTAAGTGTCTACGGGACAGTGGCTATAGTCATAGCGTGCATCATCTTATATAATACATTAACTGCTGCAACCTGTCTCATATTGTGAAGAGCTATTGGTGGAGAGCATGTTTATGACTAACCTCATCCGCATCTATTTTCAGTGCCTTCCTTTGGATGGTGTTGAGAATGCCCAGGGTTGGGAAAATACATTTTCAAGTTAAGCATGCATATTCCATATGATACTTCAAACCTGAGCTTTGCAGACAGTAGCTCTGCCTAAGACTTATCCTGTATTAGAATTGTATTGTGTTTTGCAACAGTTGAATTTAATACCTTCTTTTCATTACTTTTTTTTACCTTAATATATGCACAATAATGCGGGCTTATATAGTCTGGAAGATCTTCTACTTTTAATATCAAGGCAAAGCCCCCACTTGTAAAGACTAATCCAAATATATCAAGGAATGGCATAATTTTTGGGGCCGGATGAGGCCCCTCACTGTGCGCAGAGTAGAGCATGCGACGATTACGCAAGAGGCCGCCTCTTGGTGCCAATATGATTTCAGCATGTTAGAGGTGGGGTAAAATTGGATTTCAGAGACACAATAACAACTGGAGGGTATAATTATGCAATTTGTGGACTTAATAACTAAAATAAACTTTTGAATTATCTTTTTTCAGCTGTATCAAAATTCAGTGTGTTTTGACCTTAATTTTTTTAGCCATGCTGCTTTCAAAGGCCCAACGTAAACGAACAAATGAGAGGCCCCTCCCTATATCCATCCCATGTTGTCTGTTTAGTGGGGGTCCAATCTAAACAGTCGACAAGCCTGAGGGTCCATTGGTATTAATCGCAGTGCCCCATTACCTGTATTTATGATGTTATGTTTGTGTTGAATTATAGGCATAGGGGGCCTATTTTAATTCCTGTCATCTAGCTGTTTAGACTGGGGGTCCCTAGTCAAACGATAACGGGACATATTTCTATTGATGAAGGCGCCTCTGGTCAAATTAGCGAGAACTTAGAAGGTTTTGACTGGATGATAAATAAAAAATTGTCTTTCTCTTTTAGACTTTTTTTAGTTCGTTGGAAACTTATTTTCATATTGTTCTTTACATATTTGTTTTGATTAATTTTGTTGGAGACCCCCTTGGGGGTACGTGGGAGGCCCCCTCGTTGTGGGAGGCCTCGGGCACTGCCCCGGTGTTGCCCCATTGCGTTACATTACTGATTAGGACCATAATTTCCATCCATGAATTTGGAAAACTAGGGACAATTAAAGGCGACAAAATAAAACTACATAATTCTTTTGAAATTGATGGCTTTCTTTACAGCAGATTGCTCATCTTAAATAGGTCCCTCATCCAAAATGGATGAAATGTTAACAGCTGACTCATCTACAACACTTATCATACATTAAAACTCTTTCACCTGAAACTTATATGGACCAGGCAGAGATTTTTTATTCAATAATAACAGCTTTAAATTCTGAAGAGAACTTTGGGAAAATTGTTTCTAATCATACAGAAACAACCATTAACATTCAAAGAAATACATAAACATTTGCAATGGAATTGCCTCTATGACATCATCAAACACTAATTCATCATACTGTACACAAACTTTAAAATGCAATTGGGAAATCTTTAAAAATCCATATCTCCTGAATGGAATATGATATCAACCTGATTTTTGTACCAAATTGGCTCGAAAAGTATGCTCTTTTAAATAAATGTTACAAAAACCATAGGAATATTCCTTTAAAAATATGGCCTGCAATTTTCAAGCCACAAATTAACCACATCATTTCACAAGATTAACTTTGCAACATAATATTGAGGTAAAAATAGTTCTATGCTCATATTTCATTTCACCTTTCCCCAACAGCAAAAACAAACAATGCGGGCACTACTTTTATTACAAAAAATGACATTATATTCCGATGTTTGTGACTAAAGATACCATGTAACACCAGTGGGAGTAGTTGATATCTTAAAGGAGCTTTAAACAGGTGAAACTGTATACAGTTTTGTGGTTTGGTAAATAAAGAAATAAATGACTTTTACTGGACCTGCCCTGCTCCATTTGAGAGCAGGTTGAGATGTTCCTTAAGCAAAGCCATTTCTAATGCAACTAACATTGAAGAATCAAAAATTGGTGTGTTAAGATAAGAAAAATCATTGGTTTTCTTGTTGTGGTGTCACAAAAATCAATTAAATATACATATTTTTATGAATAAGGCTTTAAATTTCAAAATGCTGTATTATGATCAATTTTGAACCAATTGTGATGAAACTGTTATTTTTATGGTTGATCTTTTCTTCCAATTTAGTTCAAGTTGTTGCTACTTGTCCATAGTCTCTTTAAATAATGACTCTTCAAACTACTCATCTAAATTTGATGACTTCTCGTACTTAACTAGTTGACTCATCTGAAATATTGAATCTAAAAAAATGATCCATTGTACACAAATACCTTTAAAGAAACCCATACAGAAAAAAAATAGCTTGCAGCAAGTTTGCGACAAGCTAACATTTTTAGCTTGCCCAAGCTTGCTGCAAGCTTGCAACAAGCTAGTATTTGGGACAAATGCAAGCTTGCTAGCTTTCGCAAACTAAGCTTGCGCAAGCTAACAAAATATATTTGTTAGCTTGCAGAAAGTTTTTGCTAGCTTGCACAAGATTGCAGAAAGGTTTCTGATAGCTTGCGCAAGCTAACAAGCTTGTGTTTGTCCCAAATACTAACTTGTAGCAAACTTGCCGCAAGGTTGCAGGCTAATAATGTTAGCTTACCACAAGCTTGTGACAAGCTAGTTTTTCTGTAAGGGATGTTAATGAATATTGTGACATCTTAAGAATTTGTGATCGTGTAGTATGACTCACTCAAAATTTAATTTGACAAGTATTTATAACTTTTCATATATAAGTCACCAGGAGGAAGACTCATTTGAAAAAAGATGATGTATTTAAAATTGAAGACTCATTATTAAGACATTGGTCTAAAGTAGATCAAAGTAACGATATTCTTCTATAATTGGCACCTTTTTAAAAGAGATCTTATCAAAAGAATCATGTAAAATATAGGTTTTTGGAAAGAATATCTGAAATGGATGAAATAGAAATCTCTTTATTTTAATTATAACCTTTTTAGCTCTTCTAAGTTGAAATTTCAAACAAAGTTTTGCAAAATGAAAGAAATATTGAAAAATAGATGTGTGTACGTGTTGACTCTCCCTTGATTTCATGGAAGGGAATTTAAAACTATATATTGATTTGATTAGCCGGAGTTAGTAGCTGTGATTGATGCTTGAAATTTCCAACCAAATATCTTTTTGGCACTTTTCTATTTTTTCTTCTACTTGTGAGCATATGTGAACAAAATTTCAATCCAGCAAAGTACATTCACCGTGTGATGGCCTTGTTGCTATGTACATTGAATTTGTCTCTTTCATTGGGAATAGAAAAGAATAAACATCAATAATGAAAAACTGATGCGTAGAACACGGTTTTATTTGTCCACTTTGCCCTCAGAAAATGACGAGTTTTTATCATCTGTCACGCAGCCCAGGTTCGTGATTATAAAATGTAAAATTGTTACAGGTTGTGTTGAGAAGTCAATATGGCCTACCATTATTTCTCACGATGTTTTTATTCATGATGGTAGTTTTCCTTTCACTTTTTTTTTCACTTAATTTTGTTGAAATCTATTAAGTTAGATAAATAAGTGGATGAAAGCTCATCTTCTAGGATCTACAATATGTTGGTCATGCATGATGACACAAATTCATCATATAAGCCGTAATATCTGGATTTGCAACTAGTCCTTTATTCATATATTCGGCGGAAGAAATCATTGGTCAGATCACACCCAATTTCCATTTGGCAACCAAAATAAAAGTGAGGACAAAAAGATATTTTCACATGAAAAAATAATGTGGATAAAATTTTCCATGAGCTATGCAGTCATGCCATTTGAAGGACTAGGTCTGCCCTTGTTTTTAGCATATTCATGGCATCATATAGCAAGGCCAGTACCGCTTAATTGAGGGAACAAATTGGGCGAGTTGCAAAAAAGTCTACCCTACTGCATCTACCCCCCTTCCAATTTTTGTATATATATATATAATAATAAATAATAATAATCATAATAATAATAATAATAATAATAATAAAATAATAATAATATTAGTATTAATAATAATAATAATAATTTAATAAATAATAATAATAATAAAATAGAATAAATAATAATAATAATAATAAAATAAATGATAATTAAAAAAATCATAATAATAATAAAAATGATGATAAAAATAATGATAAAAATAAATAAATATAATGATAATAATAATAAATCAATAAAAATATAAAAATGAGTTACCAAACAAGGATCTCTGGAAGAGTTTAAAAAATAGTTTTAGTTGATTTAGTTGCAGAGTTGAAGTTTATTTTCCACTTTTTTGATATATGCCTGCCTATGTACAAACACCTTCAAAGACTGCATTTGATGTGAAAGGCTAAAAACCTGAGCTACAAAGCTTCCCCCCCCCCTTCCCCCACCTTCCATTTACAAACAAGAGAAAACAAATACAGAAACTTGATTTATAGAAAAAGAGAGAGGAAATACAGTAAAAAGAGCCTTACAGACCTCTTTTCCCCCACCCTAACAACCCCTAACCACCCCACATTCATGTGATGGTATGGATTAAATATGAAAACTGGAGATCATGAAATTCTTCCCATGTGATGGTATGGATTAAATATGAAAACTGGAGATCATGAAATTCTTCCCATGTGATGGTATAGATTAAATATAAAAACTGGAGATCATAAAATTCTTCCCATGTAATGGTATGGATTAAATATGAAAACTGGAGATCATGAAATTCTTCCCATGTGATGGTATGGATTAAATATGAAAACTGGAGATCATAAAATTCTTCCCATGTAATGGTATGGATTAAATATGAAAACTGGAGATCATGAAATTCTTCCCATGTGATGGTATAGATTAAATATAAAAACTGGAGATCATAAAATTCTTCCCATGTGATGGTATGGATTAAATATGAAAACTGGAGATCATAAAATTCTTCCCATGTGATGGTATGGATTAAATAAGAAAACTGGAGATCATGAAATTCTTCCCATGTGATGGTATAGATTAAATATGAAAACTGGAGATCATGAAATTCTTCCCATGTGATGGTATGGATTAAATATGAAAACTGGAGATCATGAAATTCTTTCCATGTGATTGTATGGATTAAATATGAAAACTGGAGATCATGAAATTCTTCCCATGTGATGGTATGGATTAAATATGAAAACTGGAGATCATGAAATTCTTCCCATGTGATGGTATAGATTAAATATGAAAACTGGAGATCATGAAATTCTTCCCATATGATGGTATGGATTAAATATGAAAACTGGAGATCATGAAATTCCTCCCATGTGATGGTATAGAATAAATATGAAAACCGAAGATCCGTTTTAAGAAGGATGAAATTGACTTAGCCCATTTAATACTGTTGTCTAAGTCATTCCAATTGGACATTTTTAAGCTGCTTATTACTTTGTGAAATTTTGCAGATGAGTATTGACCGTTTTCTTAAATCAAAAATTTAGGCCATTAATTTTGATCACAATTGTGAAAAAAATCAGTCATTTATTATTGTATGCACAAGAAACCTTACCACAGTTTATTGTTCGACTAATATGAAGCACATGTGGCAAAAGAATACATTTAATATTATGGAGCCTGAATTGCATCGTGCCCTTAGTCTATAGGGTCAGTCATCTTAGGTGGCTTACCATTGGGGCAAGAAGGGGACTGGCAATTTATCTTTTTGCTAATGATTGTTCTTTAATAACATGACATGTCCTTTTCCTTAAAAATTTGTTCCAGCAAATCATAACCACACACTTACTGTAGCAAATAGAGAGACCACTTTATCTTAATTAAAATAACCACACAATAAGGACTTCATCCATTGCTAATATGATACTCAGCACCAACTTCCACAACAACTAAGGCTTTCAGAATAAAGAGGAAAAATCTGACCCGACCTGGTTATGTATCAGGTTGGGTCTGACTGTTTGAAACTTTAAGGAGCAGAACAACTAATGAGTTGCTACCATGTTTGAATTATATGTATATAATAATAATAAGGATGGTTTCTCCCTCAACTTGACTAAGATCTGAAAATGTTGAATCTTGTGTGGAAAAGTTGTGATTGATGAAGGAGAAGGAAGCTTAAAGCATACTGTAATTCTTTCAATTTACTTTGTGCCATATTGATATCTTCATAGGCTTATTTCTCGAAATGCTTTTTTTTGTAAACAGCCACTCAATCTACATTTGTCATATTATAACCATGCTTTCTTTGTTTATTTTGCAGCTGTAGCAGAAGATGAAGGTGGCGGGTGTGGTGTTCAGATGCTTAGTCTTACTGCTAGCTCTTGTGAGCTCGGTGCATAATTGTGAAAGAATGTGGGCTGGAGGTCTGTACCTTATTTTATGTCAATGATTAGAGTAATTATGATAACCCTGCACACACTAAAAAATGTCTTAGTTAACTTACACCATTTCCTGTAAAGCATGGCTGAAGTGCATTTGAGCTTAAATGATCACAGAAGTAGATAGAAAATGAGAAAGAATATTATAAATCAACAGATGTAACATATCAATTATTTTCAACCTAAAGTGTGTTCAAATAATCACAGACCTCCAAGATATACAGACGTAGTATATACGTGGTGTAGTGGTTAGTGCTTTGTCCTCTCACCCGCACTTCCCGGGTTTGTATCTCGGTGGGTCTGCAACCAGTAAGTTCACAACTGGTTTTTAAAGGCCGTGGCCATCTTGATATAATGTCCAGCACTGGATGCTTTCGGGGTGTTAAACTTTGCTATGCTATGCAATGCTATGCTATGCTATGCTATTTCTTAAGTTTCAGTACGATCATCAATTACATCAGCTATTCTAAGCTAGACACTAGACATCAATCTATATAGCACCTTTTACCAGGGCCTCAAAGCGCTGCACCCAAATAGCCACCTAAATAGTTCTCTTGCAGCCAGACAAACTGGCACACAGGAACTTGGGATTGACTGGGACAGGATGGGAAGTGAATAAACACCACGTTTTCACACTTCTCTTATCGAATAGTGTTTAGAGAACCAGACAGGTTGTAATCATCCTACCTTCGGGACCGACGGTTTTACGTCCCCTCCAAAGGACGGCGAGTGCCATTCAACCACTGCCACTTCTCTCAACAGCTGAATGGGGGAGCAGGAGCTGCAAACGACATACTTCCACATTGGTGTTCAGCGTATCTGTCTGCATAGCTGTGGAAAAACAGGTCACACCTGACCGAGGCTTGAACCCGGTACCTCCAACATCTCAGTCGTGCTCTACTAACTGGTCAAAGTTAGTTTGTGACATCACCAGCCTGTAGCCAGTATGATGAACATTTGTCCTCCCTGGCATGTCCCCAGGTCTGCATTAAATCAACTTGATATACAGGCTTCATTACATGTTGCTGTATTAATGATCCATACAATGCTTTCAATTATCTAACCTTTCCCTCCCCAGCACATTCAAAACATGACTGCAACTTTTTGGAACATGTTTGTTTTGTTTTTTTTAATCAATTTTCACCACTTTCCTTTCGTTTTTCCTTCCTTTTGTTTAATTTGTATGAATGCTAAGACAATAAATTTTTCAATAAAAATTATAAAAAAAAGAAAATATTGACATAAATATGCAAATTTGCAAATTTTAGACTAAATTAGCTTAATTTTTTGAGCTTGTATTATTTCTTGTGAATAATGAAAATGGAAGATTTTTTACATGTGTAGATTGTTTGTGAAATTTCCTTTCCATTGATACCAGTCTTTAATTTTTTTCTCAAAGCCAAACATGCAAAAACAATGAAAACAAAAAATAATCACCCTGTAATTACTCGTGAAAAACAAAGCCGCATATCCGGTTTGATTTTCGAACCCTGGTCCGCTCACATGAAGTCACGCTACCTGTGAGAAGATTGTGGGCTTGTTTTAAACCTATATTTCAGTGTGGATAAAGAGGAGCTGCTCTTTTTAATTTCAATTAAAATTAAAGGAATTCCGATTTTAATGATGAGAAGTCCCCTGGACAGGGTTCTACACACCCAAGGATATTAAAATAGATGTGTGAGGTAATAGCTTAACCATTGTCAACTATATTTCAGTCATCTATTGAAGGAAGTAAACTACCAGATGTTTGGAAATGTCCCTTGCTTTGTTCAAAGGTGATAGAAAATATGTTGGAAATTACAGGCCAGTGAATCTAACGTAGCTGTATTATATGCAAAGTTTGGAGGGGATTGTGAGAAAGAATAGTTCAGCGCATAAAACTCAACAAATTGCATCACTTGTCCTTCTCCTTAAAAATTTGTTCCAGCAAATCGTAGCCACAAAGTTACTGTAGCAAATAATGAGATCACTTATCTTAATTAAAATAACTGTTCAAACACACAATAAGGACTTCTTCCACTGCTAATTTGATACTCAACTTACACCAACTTCCACAACAATCCAGGACCAAATGGAGAACTAGTACAATAGAGCCATTGATAAGGGTAACTTGATTCTAATTGCTTGTGGTTTTCATAATAAAGAAAATAAAGAGGAAAAGTCTGACCCAACCTGCTTATATATTAGATCGGGTCAGACTGTTTGAAATTTTAAGGAGCACAACAACTAATGTTTCAGCGATAGGCAATGTGGATTTATAGCTGGAAGATCGACAGTCCTACAATTGGTTCATGTTTTAGATGAGTGGACTGAAATCGTAGCCAGAGGAGGATGCGTTGATGATGCATTATTGTGACTTTATGAAAGCATTTGACAAAGTCCCTCATGGAAGGCTTATACACAATTTTAAATTCATAACGTGTCCTTCTCCTTAAAAATTTGTTCCAGCAAATCATAACCACAAACTTACTGTAGCAAATAGTGAGACCACTTTATCTTAATCAAAATAACCACACAATAAGGACTTCATCCATTGCTAATATGATACTCAGCACTAACTAACACAACAACTAAGGTTTTCAGGATAAAGAAAATAAAGAGGACAAATCTGACCCAACCTGGTTATTTATCAGGTCAGGTCTGACTGTTTGAAACTTTAAGGAGCAGAACAACTAATGTGTACAAATTTAGTGCTATATAATCAAAAAATGTTAAATGTTATTGCTAATTTGCTGATGACACCAAGCTGTACAGGATTGTTGATGATGCTAGGGATTCTTCACTGTTGGAAACTGATCTGGATAAGTTAGTTTCTTGGTCCCAAACATGGCAGCTGTCATTCAATGTTGATAAATGCAAAGTTATTTATTTTGGTCAGAGCAATTGGCTTTTGATTACTGCATGACTGGTTCAAATCTTGGTTTTGATCGAGAAAGGGATCTAGGTGTTGTCATTACTAGTAATCTGAAGCCTTCTAAACAGTGTGCAAGTTTAGCAGCTGCAAGGGAAAATAGAATACTTGGTTTGATTAGAAGAAATTTTTGTTTTCTTGGTATAGAGGTTGTTCTTAATTTGTATAATAAGCAGTTAGTCAGGCCTCGCCTTGAGTATACTATTCTGGCTTGGAGTCCCTTTTATGAGAAGGATAAGTTTAGTTTGGAGCAGGTTCAGCAGAGAGCCACTAGAGTTATTCCCGAAGTAAGGGATCTCTCTTATGAATTCTTGGTTTGACCGCGCTTGAGTTGAGAAGAGTAAGTGGCGATATGATTCAGGTTTTCAAATTCCTATCTGGTAGTGATGCTTTGACTTCCTGTAATTTCTTGCATGTTTCAGCTAATCCTCATGTGACACATGAGAACAGTTTGAAGTTTACCAAAGAGTTCTCGCAGATAAATATTCAGCGTTTTAGCTTTTCGCAAAGAGTTGTTAATGAGTGGAATGGTTTGCCTGAGTGGGTAGTTAGCTCCAATTCTGTTCACGTTTTCAAAGTCAACATTGATAAGTTCTTTACTAACTCTGAGCATCTTTGATTTTTTGTTTTGTTTTGTGGTGGTGTTAGTTTGGGTTTATTTTATGGGGTGATTCACCCTTCTTAGCCAGTCATCTTGTTATGTTATGTTAAGTGGATTGAATCATTTCTCTTTGGTCGCAAACAAAGGGTACTCATCAGTGGTGAATGTTTGGAATGAAAAATTGTTACAAGTGGAATACCTCAAGGATCAGTTTTAGGACCAATTCTCATTAAAAGAGACATGAAGTCTAATACAATCATTATTCCTTATGATAGAGGATAAAAATCGTAACCAACTGCCAAACACAGCAAGTCAATCAACACATGGGGGCTGCCATTTTGTTCAATTTTGTATTGAAATATTGTACATGATGACATAACTTCCCTAATAGTGACATAAGTATTATAATGTATTTCTTTATAAATGTGATCAAAGTTTTTATTCCAAAATGATGTGACACAAAGTTTTGCCAGCATGTTTTGATAATTTATGTATACACAAAAATTTCTTTGACCTTTACAAAAGAAAAACAAGTTTTCATAAGCTAGAAAACTTGTGGTAGATTTTAAAGAAATACAAAGCATTTTAACATCCTGCTGGGCTGATGACATCATAATCTGCATGCTTTGAAATCAAAATGGCAGCTTCCATGGTACTATTAAGTATTGATTTTTTTAATAATCACAAAAAATGTGTTAGATTACTTCGGGAGTTATGAAACTTGGTCAGTACATTTGTTATTTTCAATTCTATAATATGAAAAAAAGATTATGTCAGACTTTATATCTCCTTTAATGATCATCCTCTTTTACTTCAAAATAATATCATGCTAAGCATGAAGTTTAAGAATCTGTTGTGGATAATATGAAATTCGCAAAACAAGCGCCTTCACTTTCAATTGTATCATACCATAGCAGAACTTGACGCTACACCTTTAGTTTGAAAGTTTGACTTGTGACTTAACTTGACTTCCGGACAATAACTTGTAACTTGACTTTTAACTTGCTTGCAAAAATATGACTTGGCTACAACTCTGGATAGGATTGATTAAAAAGTGGTGTTGATACATGTTTGCTCTAAGGTTGATTGTTATTGCGTGTTTGCATATAGAATAGCTGCAACCAAATCAAAATAATAATTGTTTTGGCTTTTCAAATTTGATATGGGGTCTTGTTCATTGGCGGCGATCCCGGGGGGACATGTCCGTCAATAATTATGTTGGGGGAGGTGGGGGGGGGATAAATTATGTCCCCCCTAAAAAACAAAGCCCAATCTATATTGCTGACTGCAGCACTGTCTGGGTCTGTCCCCCCAACAATGAAAAGAAATCGCCGCAACTGGTCTTGTTAAACCTTTTTCAGCCCCTTAGGCCTGAGGAAAGGAGCAGATTCTTGGTAGGCCTATAGCCATCATGGATCATGATATCATGATCAAGGTATGTCTCCCCTCCTGTAAAATTAAACGAAAAAATATAACACACAGGTATGTGGAGATTCTACCCAAGTTCCTCTCTTGAAGTATTTGTACCCCCCATCCCTCCCTACCCCCTCCTCTCTTGAGAAAAGTCCTGGTCTGGTACCAGTTTCATATTGTACAAGTAGTAGCTTTGAAAATTTACAAACAAATTATGATTTTCTCAATTTCCAGATGACTTTCTAACGCTTACTTATCACAGCAGTAATGGAAGAGAAATCCAGTTTGATTGGCTTGCCAACCTGAGAGCGTTGAATCTACCAAGCGGAGACTGGCAGTATGAATTCTGGATAGAACCAACCTCAAAGTAACGTGCTTAATTTCTTTACACTAATGTGACATATTTGCTAGTTGTTGAAGCCCTATGCTGGAGTAATGTTGAAGACCTTGCACTTCCATCTGAGCTTCTACCAAACCTTCCGACCGAAATTTTTCCCCAAACATTATATACTCCCCCGTTAAATCACATTTGTATATTAAATTCCTATTCAAATCAGTACTTAGATTAAAACAAAACTTGCATATTGATATATTTCCCATGTAAAGGCTTATGTTTTAAGAATTTTCTCAACTTTTACAAATATATAAAAAATTCAATTTAAACCCCAGAAAAATTCCCCTTTAACTTCTTTTCACTGCATGGCAATGCATATATAGTACTCATAAGTAACTGATGTTCCCCTCTTAATATGACACCTTAAGGTATTTCATTCAATAATTGTATACAATTTAGCAAGAATACATGGGCTGTGGGTGTGGGGGGTGTGCTCCCTCTCCCCCCCCCCATATTTAAAAATTCGTGCAAAATGATCTAAAAATTCGGGCAAATGTGTGGATTATTTTAAAGTGCTGTAGCGTGGCTCTATTTTTTTCCAGTGAGCAATGATACATAACTTGTCCTTTTCCTTAAAAATTTGTTCCAGCAAATCATGACCACTGTATCAAATAATGGGACCACTGTATCGAATAATGGGACCACTTATCTTAATTAAAATAACCACTCAACCACACAATAAGGACTTCATTTATTGTTAATATTATACTCAAGACCAACTTCCACAACAACTCAGGACCAACAGGAGAATAAATCAAATGGAGCCATGGGAAATTTGATCCTAATTACTTGTGGTTTTCAGAATAAGAAAAGTCTGACCCAACCTGCTTATTCAACAGGTTGCGTCTGACTGTTTGGTTTGAATTTTAAGGGGCGCAACAATTAATGAATATGCACAACAATAAATTGTATATTCCAATTTTTCTGAGCCAACACCAGAAATTTTTTGATCTTCTGAAAAATGTTATAACCTTTCTGATTTTTCTGAATCTGGATCTAAAATTTCCTTATTTTTTCAAATCAAGTTTCTAAAATTTTCTGATTTTTTCAAATCGTATTGTTAATTTCTTCTTTGTTTCCAGATCAGATTTAGAAGTCATGATATTTCTGATCATTCCGAAAAATGTTATCAAAATTTTTTGATTCTTTAGAATCATGGTCTTAAAATACCCAATTTTTTCAAATCTGGATCTAAAATGTTCTGATTTTTTAAATCATGTTCTTATTGGGTTTTTTTTCTGAATCAGAATCGGAAATTTCCGGATTTTTTCAAGTCATGATATCAATTTTTCTGACTGTTCCGAAAAATATTATTAATTAAACAAATTCCGAAAATTAATGTAAATTTTTCAAAAGAATTTGCATCATTTTTCAAGAAAATTGGTTTGTTTTTGGATTATTTATATAAAAAAATCAACCAAATTATACCAATTTCGATTTATTCGCTACAAATTGCAAACATTTCTTCAACAAGGTGGTCAAAAATCAACTATTTTGGGCTAAATATTTAGAAAATTCAAAAATTTCAATGACTTCGTTCTGCTGGGGTACTGCAACTTTTAGAGAACTTCATTGGGGACACAGCATATTTGGTTGATATATAGTCTTCGAGGTGCAACACCGCATATACAGCACATGATGTGTAAATACCCGGTTACAACCAATTATCAAAATATCCGCCCTACGGCGGATTTCAGAAAGCTTAATCTTGCTGCATGTCAAAAACCACAACCATTTCTGTGATACTAGCCCTGTCTGAACTTTCCGCTCCACTGATTCAATGAAAGGATCCATTCTTAACCTGCAAGTGCAGTGTATTTACTTGCCTTATTTGTTCAGGGTAGTAAAGCGAAAGCAATTACTGAACAACAATAGTTGGCTGTTTAATATAGAATCCGAAAAGGGCAATACGTACTACTACTGTTCTGATACCAATTACTACTGTTTTGATACGTTTTACTACTAATTAGGCAATTGGCACGTACTAATACTGTTTTGACACGTACTTACTACTGTTTTGACACGTACAACTACTAAACTCATCACTGATTTCATGGTCAAGTGAAGACAGTTCTGACAGGTACTACTACTGATTTGATGCATGCCACTACTGTTTTGACACGCACATGCACTACTACTAAACTCACTTCTACTGATTTCGCGGTCGAGTGAAGACAGTTCTTCATGATCAAATAACCCTCTTTAAGAGGAATGGTTTATTAATCATTCATGGGCTTTGCACAAAGTTGTCCAGGTATATTTATATTCAGGCTGGCTAAGGACTAATCTGATTCGCTTCTCTGCAAATCAGGTATGTGGCTTGAGCCCAACATGAATGACCTATTGTGTACAGTGTAACAGTTGCTGGTTGCTAGCAAGTGAACTGAATAGATCTGTGAAGAGGCTCTCAATTGGAAGGTATTGATTACCTCTGTGCTGTGTGTGGTGTAACAATAGCTGTTTGCTAGTAAGTAAATTGTGAAGAGTCTCTCAGGTTGAAAGGTGTGGATTACCCCTGATTTTAGGAAAATCGAGGGTGTCGGTTTGGAGGGGTCTAAGGGAAAAACATTCTTAATGTACTGTCACAGGATTATGTTCAGTTTATTTGTATGTGATTTGTATGTTTGTGTAAACCAAGGACGTAAACGAAACAATAGGTTTTGGTGTTTCTGCTTTCTGTTTACAGGTGTACAGATCACTGCGTTAATTGAAACCACAGATAATTATTACATGTGTGATTAGAAAAGGATTTTGAAACAATTAAAGCAAGTTTTCAGCCAATTTACTGTTTTTGTATCGTGCATGAAAGAAAGTTTAATAGAGGGCGGATCCAGGGAGGGGGGCTGATTCCTACCCCTTCTCACACCATTTTTGATATTATACTTATATCCTTAATTTCTATTGCAATTTCAAATCCATGTAAGGAGGCAGGGGATGATTTGTAAGATTTGGGTGTTAAGGTGACACCAAAGGTGTCACTGCGAGTGCACAATGCTTGCTTTACGGTGTGGGGTTGGTGGGGTGCGAGAGCAAAGCCCAGTAGGGGTCCAGGGGGTTTCAAAAGCCTGGTAGCTCTCGCAAAATTGACATTTAACGGGCAAAAAGGACGTCTCAAAGCATAAGAACAAGGTATATTATATAAGTCAAAATTCATGTCAAAGCGAGCTATAATACTCAATATACAAAACACAAAATCATGAAAACACCGTGGAAATATAATGTTTTATTGTTTACGTTTTTGTGCATGAATAGAGGTTTATGGTCACTCTTCGAAAAATACGTGTAGTCTAAAAGAAAATTGTTAGATAAGCTTCCATCAATTTACTATGAACATGTGTGAATTTTGTCAAACTTTTTTCACCTAGTAGGGGTCCATGGGGAAACCCCCAGATGCTCTGCAGTTTTCTCGCTTTAGATGTCCCAAAATGACTTTAGATTAGACCCAGAAGTTTAAAAATGAAATTGATGAAAATCAAGTCAATCAAGTCAAATAAGCATTCTGGTTACCTTTTATGAATAGGCAGAATTTTTTTCCCCCTTTTCAGCTTTTAAGGAGTATTTTTATTTTTGTTATTATTTGGGGATGGGGAATTCGGACTAAAACCTGGGGTCCAGGGACAAAGCCCTGGAAGCTCTGTAGACCTTATTGATGCACAAGTATGGCTTTAAGAGCAAACACAGAAGTTCAAAAATTCAAGTGAAATAAAATGAAAATGTCTGAAATTATTTTGTTTTTGACAAAACGAACATGTCAAACAGTTAAAATGGCTTCAACATGTAAATACTGAAGAAAAATTCAGTTGATGAAAAGAAACTTAAATTAAATTCTAAAGTTAAAATCAATTCAGATAAGCATTTGGGTTGCTATTTATATTTTTAGTTAGGTAGACAAGAAATTTGTCTTGGAAAATTAAGAAATTCAGGCGAAATATTATTGGATATTTGAGTCAAAATCCTCTGAAATGTTAATAGAACTGGAAAGTAAAGGAAAATGTCACCTGCATCTCTTGCTGGTAGTTTTCTTGTCAAAATTTGATAAAAATCAGTCCAAAGTTCACAAGAAAAATATAATCTTATTCAGTTATTCAGTCAAAAACACCCTTTTCCTTTTGGAAATGTTGGGTCCATATATGCATACGCATTAGCAGAACAACCTTAATTAATAAATATTTTTGCAGCCGAAGACCTTGGAAGCTCTGAAGATTCCACAATTGCCCAGCCCCAAAATCATGGTTCAAAATGATAGATACATTTTTAAACATACAGTTTCAAATTATCACAGCGAGGAAATAAATAAATATAATTCTTACATTAAAATCACCTCAGAGTGTCAGAGCTGCAGAGAGTATATATTTCCCAATGTTAAAAAATGAGGAAATTTGAAGAGTAAATTGAAAAAAAAAATTTTTTTTTTAATACAAAATTAGAACATGAACATGAACACAGAGAATGTTTGAAATGGAGGTAATATGTGATTTTTTTTTTAATCTGGTTATGATTTGGGGAAGGGAGCACACCAAAATTTTGAGGGGGAACATGCTCCCCCAACCCCCTTACTGACGTCACTGGTGGTGGAGGTTCCTGTTCCGAGCCTGCTTCCTATGCTTCTAAATACCTTCCAAAATGTAATTTATCACTTAATCTTAAAGTACCTTCGGCCCCAAAGTGTAGGGACGATAGTATGTACCACCCCCCTTGTCAAAAATGTGTGGGGGATATATCCCCCATCCCCCAGGATTTACACCTATGATCTGATGTTTAATATCTATTGCATATCAATTGACGTTATCAACTTATTGATTGTTATACTGTGGCGACTGAAGATAAGATCCTTTGATAAAGTACAAGGGCTTCTGCCCCAGGACCTCATATTTCTTGGATACATTTTCTTTAAAATTTAGTGAAATTTTTTTAAACTTTCAAGTCAACTTTCAATTTCTTTTTTTTTGCTTTATTGAAAAACATCTCCTTCAAATTTGAAAATGGAAACTGAAATATAGTGAAACTTTGTCTTGTGGACTTAAGATGCGAAATTAAAGAGTTGTCAGGACCAGATGGTATCAGATCAGGATCAGTTTTATGAACCTTTTTATGACAAATACATATGTCCAATGGTTTTAAATAATTTGACATGCTCGAAGGTTTGATTTAAAACCGTTGAATTGACCGGGCTGCATTGAAGAAAGCTTCCGTGCCTGTTGCCCTCCCACAACCTCAACTATTTGCAATTTTTGAGTGGTGGGGGAGGCTGAGCCCCTTCAAAAATACCATATGTACCCATGCACATTTCTTTTGGTATTGGATTGATGGTCACATTTTCATTTTCAAAAAGGGCACTTTTGTCATTTTCTGAAAAGTGGGGGCACTTGCCCCAGTGGGCCGCCCCTCTTACATTTATATGCTCGACTCTGCATATTGACAGTATGCCCACCGTAGCCAGGAATTTTGAAGGGGCTCATTTTTGTATCAAAGTAGGACTTGTAAAAGTTTGTACAGTGGACCTTACGTTTTCAATCAGTCAATCGTGTTTTTCTCATCATTATGTAAAAACCAAGTTTGCCTAAAAGAAAGTGCTTCATAAAGCTGATTGACCATGTTGAAGAAAGTGTCTTAATCATGCGAACCTATCTTTCATAGCCTTTTTTTTAACATGCTAACTGAGGAACAAATTGAAACCCCCCCCCCTCCACCATTCCTTTGGATTGCCCCAGTGGTGAGTTTTTGACCTAGAAAAATATCCCTATGAAATAATCATATTAAGATTATCAATCTGTTAATAAATTAGGAAGTAACAGTCTCGGAAAATAAATGCTTCAATTTTCTTAAGTATTCCTTTATTTTAGGAAAATTTCCTTTATTTTTGTGAATTTTTTTTCAAATTTCTTCAACTTTCCTTCATATGTTCATTTTCTTGAAATTTGCTTTAACATTCAGCAAATATCCTTCATTTTGTGGAGTTAAACTAGCACTTCAGCCTCAGGTGCTGTTCTTGCAGGGGCTTTTGCTAATGCAACTTTTTAAGTGCTGTTTTTAACTCTTTTGTGTTTTTAGAGAGTATATGCCTCTGGGCATAGTGCTTTAGGTGAAACTGCCATTTACCCTTATTCTACTAGTACTTTTTTGAAAATGCGCTTGCTGAAGCAAATTTCTCAACAGTTTAAACAAAAAAGTATTTCTAACAAATTTTCCAGTATCATCAGAAAGCCTCAATTGTAATTTTCATCATGTGTAAGCAAAAAGTCAAAGTACTTTATAATATTTGTTTCCTGTATGATTATCTAAAAAATTGCTCACCGCGTCGCGTTCAGTGTGTAATGGCTTTTACTCTATTAATAAGCTTATAAGCTTATAACAAATTATAAGCTTGCATAACAAGGGTAGGCAGAGGCGAAGGCTTTTTAAGTATGAAAAAGTCTAATATGTATATGGCTGTTCAACCTCCAGCTTTTGACTCCAATGGAAAATCCAGAATAGTGTATGCACATTAAGGGGGTGAAATTTTACATTTGTAGTCCTTTTAGGGTGATATTTGCGTTACTTTCTTTTTAAAATTAAAAATCAGATAAATAGTCTTTAAAAAAATTGTTTTCTCTTTAAACACTTGAAAGGGCACAATTTTCTCAGAAATAAGGCACTTTTCCTTTTTAATCTTTGGAGAAAAGTGTGGGGGCTCGCGTCCCCGTTCCCCTCAGTTCTGCTGGTTATGTTTATACTTGTTTTGTATTCGGACTCATTTCTTGTAGATCAGAGAATTACAGCACTCCGAGTATGATGATAATGTTTCACTGAAGTTACTTTCACAAAATTCACATACAATTTATTTCTTGTAGACAAACATTTCTATTAACTTAATTATCAAATTATTAAATATTATACTAATCTGCTAATACAGTTAAGCTGGAGCATAAATCTCACAAATACAGTGAGGCTATACCACCACTGTGAGATCAGGGGAGGGTGACTATAAGAGCAAAGGTCGCACACCCATGTCCGTATGAACGTAAGAGGAGGGGCTACGGGATACCAATCTAAGTCGAGCAAGTAATCACTTTGGGCACCAATCTAGCAGAGATGTAACCTGGTAACATGTATTCGGAATCATGCCTGACTTGGCTAGATATCAGGATCATGCCCTTCTGACTTCGCATGCTGACAACATGATTCTTATAAGCAGCTAAGCGGGCAGGGATGTGAAATATGTTAGGTGCAGTGGCCTTGGTTAGCTATAGTATCCAAAAAGGAAACGTGAATTTTGATGTTAAGGTGGGGGATCCGAGGGACCATGATAACGTTATTTCTGAAAAAATGAAGAGAGGAATCAGGATCAGATTTAATGCATAAATATCAGTATATGGAAATCATGCCCAAATTGGGTAGAATTATGTTTGACCAACCCGACATGATAGTGATTCTCGGGTTGGCCAACAGGACCGTTTATATAAAAGAAACCCCTCCCACACATTTAAAATCCTGAACCCCTGGATTATAGGGGAGGAAGGGGATTGATTTTGAAGTTTTTGACAAGGAACCTAATAAATGAATTTTTTTTTTTATTTTTTTTTTCTGTAAACGGGATTAGGGGTGCAGGGGTGCAGAGAGAGCATTTTGCTCTCGCTTTGTGGTAATTTTGTTGTATCTTAGTATAATTACCCCCTTCCCGTTTCTTTCCCTCCTCCCACTCCCAATCAAAATTTTCGGATATTTGGATAATTTTTTTTAAAATTTTTATATCTTCTTTGCTTCTTTTACAAACAAAATTAAAGTGGGCTAAATTTGAACACTTCTTTTTGGTAGGAAGCAGATGCAGTGGCTCAGTAATTTAGGAGTCATGCTCGTATTCGAAAGGTACTGGGTTCAATTTCCATCGTGAGCGCTGCATTGTGTCCTTAAGCAAGACATTTTACTTTCATTTGCTTCAGTCTACTCAGCTGTAAAATTAGTACCAGCACTCTGGTGATTTAATCTGAGATGGACTGTCCAGGGGGAGTCATGTACCCTCATTCGCTTGCGCCATAGAAACTGGGGATAAGCACCATCCTTATGAGCCTAATAGCTCGGATAGATTTTGCTTCGTGGGAGGGGGTTCTAGGTCCTTCTGGGACCCCTCACGTTTTAAATGCTGGATACGCCACTGCCCCCACTCCCACTTTATGTATAGGCAGCCTGGGTTAAAATTCTGATTATGGCTTTTCTAATGTATCTATTTGCCGAAACAAATTGTTGACGGATTTACATTAAATTGTAGTCGGGTGGTACGCTGGTAACATTTTTCTTGGCTTTCAATGCTTTTGTGATCCTTTTCATAGTTTTTGATTCCAATACAGGGATATGAGCAATAATATTTTGCCCTAACTTTCTCAATTTTAGAGTGATATTTCCCTCTACCTGTTTAGAAATTGAATTGTTGCCACTTTTGTGTGTTGATCTTCAGCCGTTTTGCACTTTGTAACATCAAAAAGTAGAAGTATTCTTCTGTTCACTGCATCTGGACTTCCTCCTTGTACCCTAAGAGACACCAGGGCTTTGCCAATAGACCCCATTCCATTCGACTCAAATTTTCTCATTTTTCAGCAGAGAAGTAGTAGTCTGTTGCCATATTTTATTGTTAGAATTTCATTCTTTTCACCAGAAACGTTGTGTTTGATTTTAAACCATATTGAGACAGCAAAAGTGAAATATCTTTATCGCCCCAGGGGCATCACTTAGGAAGGTCCAACGACTGGGGGTGCTGGTATTTCACCCAACAAAAATCTATGATTATCCTGACAGAAATTCTTGATATCCTGATGCCATAACAAGATGCGTATGAAGGCTGCAGCCCCCTTTCCCCGGGCAGCCCCCATCTTAGAAGATTTTAACAACATTTTTTTTTCAAATGGGAATGTACAAAATTGAGCAAAAGTTTTGTTAATTAGTTGAAAACAGTGCTGAAAATCAATTTCACAAAAATGAAGCAAAATTCCCGGAAATTGAAACAAATTTTCCGAAAAAGGATAATACTTCCTGATAATGAAGAAATTTTATGGAAATTGAGGGGATTTCCTGAAAATTGAGGGAACGTTAGTAGCAACATTTCATGGAAATTAAATTAATACCGGTGCTATTTTTCTGATTTTAACTTGCAAATTTTATGGGTCTGGTACAAAACTTAAGAAATTATGGTCCGAAAAATTGAAGACTGTTTATCCAAAACTGGAGAATTTTAAAGTTAAAAAAGTTTTGGTCCATGCGCACTTGAGGATCTTTGGTTACATGCATTATAAGATCTACCCATCAGACCGCGGGACATGATATGCCACTGGCAAGCAGAACACTATCCAAGGTTATTACTTTCTAAAGGTAGCGTGTGTGTTGTACGTGTGACATTGTGTAATTATGCTTAAAGTCATACAGACAAAATGGATAATGGGTTTGGAAAGATGACAAGGGCTGGTCATTTTGTCACCTTATCCTTCACACCAGGTTTGACTTTATACTTATAGGCTGTATAGGCTTAAACCTAAGGACTGGGGACTTGCCAGGGGGGGGGGAGGGGTGGTGACAAAATTAGGTGTCATAAAAATTATCTTTGAAAAAGAGAAGTAAAAAGAGTAAATTAACTTGATAGGGTTATCAGACCATGCGATCAGGGTTTTCAGCAAAAGTCATAAGAAGTCGTAATTCATGAAAATTTACAAAAGGGCCCCGTCATACATAATCAGCCCAATTAAAAGGCTCATAAAAGCATAATCCGCTCGTACTTCATACTATGGATAAAATGCCACACTCCGCAAAAACCTTGGCAGGAATCGAGTGCGATTAATGGGCGGATCTCTAAATGCAAACTTGAAAAGTTTTGGTCTAAAAGTATGAACCGAACAAAACTTTTAAATGTTCCCCATGCTCGAAATGTGTCTAATATGTTATTTCTATACAACCTTTGAATTGGAATAGATGCATTGTGGGATACTTCTGTAAAGAAGCCCCTGATCTGGAGAACAAAACTATTCTCCAGATCGGACATGTCGGGGTACGAACCGGACTGGTGAGGTCACACTGCAAAATTTCCCCAAAAGTATTTTTCTTCGGAAAATCAGTTTTCACTGTAAAACAATAGGCCTATTGGTAATTCCTTCCCAATAAACCGGACAAACTTTTCTTCCACCTGAAAGGCAAAAACATGGATGCTCAACTCCCCCCTTCCCCGGCGACACCTGTATTTAACTGTTTAATTCAAATTAGTCACATAGATCACGCTCACAAAACAAAAACAGATCGTCCAAACGTTCACCTCATTCATGTTGTACTTCGCAGCTTTGTAAAGCGTTTTCCCTATTTTAATTTTGCTAAAAGATCTTTCCGTTTTACATGCATTTACATACAACACAAGACATCCATTCTTGATTAAACTGAATTTTACTGTATAATGATTATTGCTAATTCCTCTTTCCTTTTCAACAAACCGGGCGAACACGAATCTACCTGACAGGTAAATGGATCAGTGCCAGCCCACTGGTCTGAAGGCCTAATAGTCCTAACCTTCGGACTATTGGGTCTTCAGACTAGGGAACCTTCGGACAAATGAAACTTCGGACTAGTGAGCCTTTGAACTATTGGGCCTTCGGAGTAGTGGGCCTTTTTTCGGATTATTGAATCTTCTGACAAGTGGGCCTTTATTTCGGATTATTGAACCTTCGGACAAATGGGCCTTCGGACTAGTGGGTGGACACTGATGGACCATCTCACCGACGTGACTTACTTTATATCTATATACCAATATACTGGTATATGTTGAACTTCCCGAAAAACTGGGAGAATTTTCCCGACAAACAGCGTGATTTTCCCAACAGCGAGTCATTTCTATTTCTGGGCAAGCTGCACCCCCACATCCTACATGGTGACACCCATGCTTTACCCCTTGATCACAATGGGACTCTTAAATGGGCTACGGGACCCAAATGCTGTTACCTGTGCAATAAGTGCAAAACTGGCTTTAGCAACTGTGCAGCACCCACCAGCCTCCCCCCCTCCCCTTCACTGACTGCTAAAAATGTAAACAAGTCAAAGAGATAAGTTTCTGATACCAAATTTTATACCTAGATATCTCCTTAATGGAATAAGATTTTTGAATGCCTTTTTGCACTGTTTTGTTTCTTTTGAAGTCCTCTTTCAAATAGGCTTACAATAGACTTGTTTGACCCCTGCACTAGTGCTATAAAACGTACCAAGCTTATAAAAAGCCCCAGAATATGAAGAAAATATGATCAGAAATTACTTTTATAAATACTGAATACTTCTTGAGAGCTTCAGGGACCTTCCTACCTCGACTTCCACATTTGTTCTTCTGGTTGATATATGTCGAAATCATATAGCATTTGTAGCGTGTTTTGATTAGAAATAACCTGATAAATACTGAATTTATCATCATGCTTTTAGAAATAACTGTAAAACTACACCATGGGTCCAGTGTGCACATGAAATTTTACTGTCGATATATATATATATACATATATATATATATATATATATATATATATATATATATATATATATATATATATATGTATATGTATATATATATATATATCTTTTAGCATAAATCAGCATAAATCTTACACAGGGGTGATGACTTTTTCCCAACTCAAATGCATATAAAACGAAAGAAAAAAACGCAATGAATCTGCGAATAATCATTGAATTGGGACGGGGAGGGGCTGCACAGTTGCTAATGCCATGGCAGTATTGCATGCACACATACTGCATGGGGAATGACTTTGGGTCCCATGGCCCACCTAAGGGCTCTATTGTGATCAAGGGGTGAAGCGCTGGTAGGGGATAAGAGGCTAAAGTCCCATGATGTTTTCACTTTTGATGACCCAGTGTGCCTTAAAATCAAACACCACGTTTCTGATGAAAAGAAGGAAATTCTAATGATAAAATAAGCAGATAAGATGCCTGGATGTAGTGATGCCCCAAAATGCAATACGGCTGAAGATTGGAGGCACAAGTGGCTACAATTCAATTTCTAAACATGTAGAGGAAAATTGCACCCTAAAATGGAGATTGATAGCGCGAAATATTATTGTCCATATTATGTTTTGTGAAAGGGTTACAAAAGCGTTGAAAGACAAGATACTGTGTTGGTAGTTTTCTGCCAATATTGCATACCACCTGACCACAATTTATTTTAAATCTGTCAAAATTTTGCCAAAATAAAGAAATCTTTTTGGGTCTTTCCCCTCTTATTGAAAATTTGGGGAATGGGCAGGAGGTGCCTTTTTGAAAGTGCGGACCGGGCAGGAGGCGCCCCTTTGACTGTTTGAAAGTTACATGAAATTATTCTAGGTCATTCTTGAAGCTTGAAAACAAATAGAAATCCACTCTCTCACAAGTCTATAGAAGTTGTAACATACATTTAGTATTAATTTGACACAATTAAAGCATACATGTCATTTACCAGGGACCAGACACTGGGGGCATGGTGGGACGTAGGCACCCCCTTATGTTTCTTAGCAGTATTTATCAAAAGTAGGCCTTTTACCTATTCGCTGAATAGGCCAAAATAAATTTGTGTGTGTGTGTGGAAAAGGGGGGGCGGGGGGATCACAAACTCATGCTAAGATACAAAACAACACCATACAAAAGTACACATTTGGAAAAGAGTGTGGGTGGAAAAGTGTCCCTTGCTCCCCCTAATCCCACCTATACTTAAATCACATAGGAACAGGGGGCGCGTGGCCCCACTTTTTCGATTTAAACCTATATCTACGTTCAACTTCTGCAATTTTCTTCATTTTTCGGTTAATTTCCTTCATCAGTTCATTCAGGGCAATTTTCTTATTAGATTTTATGCCCATATTCTTCAATTCTTGCAATTTTTTTTAGGTAGAAATTTTTCGATGAAATTTCCTTTGTGGGAAGAGTTTCATAATTTTCGGTCAGTTTTTGGCCAATTTTCTGGAAATTTCTTTCATTGCTGGACAATTTCAATTCGCTTTTTGGAACCTTTTCAGGATATTTCCTTTCTGTTCGGATGTTTTTTATAATTTTGGTAATTTTCCTGCAACTATTGGGAATTTTGACCAACTTTTGGAATGTTTTCTTTAATTTTTGGGAAAGTATTTCAGTGGGAAATGTTTCCAAATGGGCCAAAATTCTCAATAATTTTACCAATTTCATTTTCATAATGGGTCCAATTTTACCTCCCAACCGGGCAAGAAGCATACAAGTTTGCAGGAATTTTTTGGCTTTTGAATAACTCAAATTGAAGAGAGAATCACATATATTTATCTGTGGCCTGAATTTTCATTATTGATATCAAATTCTGACTTCAAATGAGCGTTTTTATTTGGTGAGCATCGGATTAGGGCATGGGACGGGGTGTAGGCCTGGCACAGCACAATGACATACTACAAGAGCACATTTTTAAGGAAAATTGGGGCACCTTGCCAATGAAAGAGGGGTGTATACCCGTGTCCCCTCTGGATCCGCCCCTGGTCATTCATTTTTATTCAAATCATGATTTAAAATTTCATTGAAAAATCTTTTACTGCAAATTTTTAAAACCATAACAAAAAAATATTTAAAATAATAATAATAATAATAATATTTAAAGAAATCAAACATTAAATTAAAGATGACACAGAAAAAGAGTCTTCAGGCCTGCTCCTCATCATCCATTCCAGACCCTTCAAAATACATAACTTTTACTACAAATATTATTATTTATGTAAAAGTCATGTTTCCTCAAATTCAGGCATTTTAAAAAAGAAATCGGGCAAATTTAGTTGACAACCCCCCAATATATCAACGCTCGCAATGCCCCTGCAAGATTAAAGACATTTTTCTCAATATCTGCCATGTAATAAGTAAAAACTTGACAATGATTTATAACCGCCGGATAAACTTGTGTAAATTCATGAATTGTATCACTTTAGGATGTTGATTTAAATGTGTGAACATGAGTCCAGAGCATGTGCGTGAATAATAACAGACTTTGAGCAATTTTTGTATGAAAGCTTTTCTTAGAGTGTGGCTTGTTCTTTAATAGATTTTAGTCTCATCTCTGTTATATTCCAATCATCGTTTTTTCTGGGAAAGTACATACAGTTTCTATGTTCATGATGTTCATATATATAAGTGGTCTTTTAGATAATGACTTGCAAGATTAAAGACATTTTTCTCAATATCTGCCATGTCATAAGTGAAAAATTGACAATGATTTATAACTGCTGAATAAATGTGTGTATATTCATGGATTATATCACTTTGGGATGTTGATTTAAATGTGTAAATATGAGCCCAAAGCAATTTTTGTATCACAGCTTTTCCTTAAGCCTTAAAGGAATATTAGCATGTTTTTTTTTTTTGTAATTAGAAAAAAAGAAGCATAGTTTTAGAGCCAATTTGGTACACAAATCAGGTTGATATCATATTCCGTTCAGGAGATATGGATTTTTAAAGATTTCCCAATTTCATTAAAAAGTTTTTGTATAGTATGATGAATTCGTGTTTGATGATATCATGTAGAGGTGATTCCATTGCAATTGTTTATGTGTTTCTTTGAATGTCAATTGGTTGTTTCTGTATGATTGAAAACAATTTTCCTAAAGTTATTAAAGTATGGTATATTTGGCAATGTATATAAATACCTAACTTTCATCAATTTATTTTTCTAGCAGGTTTTACTAATAAAAAAGGATGATAGATTTTAATAAAATACATCAACTTTGTGGGAGAATGTGTTGCTGTGATGTCATACTGAGCCTTTTCCTATTCGTTTATTGGCATTTTTTGTGAACCTTAAAATTTGAATTTCTCCTGGTAGGAATAACATATTAACATGATTTTTGTACTAAATTAATTAAAAAAGAATTCTCCTTCTTTTGAAATGTTATGAAAAAACATGGGAATATTTCATTAATGTCCCAGGGAGTCCAAAACATAAGTGAAATTTTTTGAAACTTTACTTTCGTTTTGTATCACTACAAGTTTTTGGTTTGTATGATTGCTAAGACAATAAACTTTTCAATAAAATGTCAAAATAAAGAAAATGTTGACATAAATATGCAAATTTTAGACAAAATTAGGCCAATTTTTTTTTAACCTTTTTTTTTTTTTTTGTGAATAATGAAAATAGAGGATTTTTTTTTACATATTTAGCTTCCTGACCACTAACCGCTGTACTACACTGTGATGATGTTGTGTGTGGGTTTGTTTTCATACTTAAATATCGGCATGAATAAAGTGGGGGTAGTTGCTCTTTTTTATTTTAATTAACAGTATGTGAAACGGCATTTCTAACTGTATATTTTGCATAGGGAAGTTGTATCACAATCAGAAACTCTTGATTGTTCCAAAAAGTTGGTCTGAAAAAAGATCAAATTCATGACATTTTTCACATTTACCAAGAAAAGATATTGATGATAAGAGCAGTCATATTTGACTAGAATTGGATGCATTGATGCTTTTGTAAGTTCCTCACGGGGTTGCAAGCAAAAGCAAGGTCTGGAAGTATGGCAAGTAACTAAAAAAAAATCATTTTTCGTTAAATTTTGTACATTTCTAAAATTGTCTCTACTTATTTTTCTTTTTTCTCTATATCAACCTAGCTTTTTTCTCTATATCAACCCATCTTTTTTCTCTACATCAACCCATCTTTTTTCTCTATATCAACCCATCTTTTTTCTCTATATCAACCCATCTTTTTTCTCTATATCAACCCACCTTTTTTCTCTATATCAACCCATCTTTTTTCTCTATATCAACCCATCTTTTTTCTCTATATCAACCCATCTTTTTCTCTATATCAACCCATCTTTTTCTCTATATCAACCCATCTTTTTCTCTATATCAACCCATCTTTTTCTCTATATCAACCCACCTTTTTCTCTATATCAACCCATATTTTTTCTCTATATCAACTCATCTTTTTCTCTATATCAACCCATCTTTTTCTCTATATCAACCCATCTTTTTCTCTATATCAACCCATCTTTTTCTCTTTATCAACCCACCTTTTTCTCTATATCAACCCATCTTTTTCTCTATATCAACCCATCTTTTTTCTCTATATCAACCCATCTTTTTTCTCTATATCAACCCATCTTTTTCTCTATATCAACCCATCTTTTTTCTCTATATCAACCCATCTTTTTCTCTATATCAACCCATCTTTTTTCAAAAATCTTTAACATAACCCCCATCAAAAAGTTACATTTTCTAAAAGAACTGTTTCAACTCTTTCAAGTGATACCATGATCACTGCTGTGCACATGGGCCTATTTAACAAAGTAAAATAATATTTTAAAAAGTGCATGTCAAAACGGTCGTGTCACAGCCAATTGGGAAATGAAAGGTTGAAGTGTTTCTTTGATGGATTTTAGTCTCATCTCTGTTATATTCCAATTATCATTTTTCTGGGAAAGTACATACAGCTTCTATGTTCATGATATAGAAGTAGTCTTTTTTAATAGCTAATGATGAAAGGGTGGATATGTTTATTCAAGAAATAATTATCCAAATTTAAAAAAAAGCCATGTAGAGACAACAAAACTGATTACAAATTACTGTGAAATCATGAATATAATATATATATATATATATATATATATATATATATATATATATATATATATAAAAATTCTCATCAGAATCAATTAAGAGATTGTTGCAGATTTTGAATACGTTTTTTCAACAAAAAATACCGCTTCCACGGATACCAACATCTAACCCCTACCTAAGTACTTTTGCAAAAGAAAATTACGTCGGATAAACATGACCAGCATGGGGCAGAACCAGACCTTAGCTAGTGGTGCTAGGCCAAATTTTAGGGCCCATCCTGCATGAAACTGCAAGGAATCAGGGTGATGACACTTAGGAATGATTTCTACATGGTACTGTTAATCAGCAATGCAGCTAACAACTCACTGAGAAAACTATCTCTCCCCCGCCCACCCCTGTCCCCGCCCACCTCTCCAACTTCTCATCAACATTGGTTTTCAATTCATCAACATCTGAGGAGAAAGAAAGTATGGGGAGTGCGGTAGGGATTTTTGATTTTTGTTTTTTTGACGCGGGGATATCTTTGCATGGTCTCTACTATATTTTCAAGTTTTATGGTATAGTGTACAGTGCTTCGAAAGTAGTGGACATTTAGGGGGTACCTTTGTCCACCCACCCCCTCCCCCATCCCATTCACCCCACCCCGATGGTTTGTAGTGCCTCTGTACCACTGGCAGAAAAAGTATATTTTTTTCCTGATCTCTTTTATATAACTTTGAAATTATTAATTATTTTTTTAATTTCTGTTTAGGAAAACGAAGATAAGTACGCAATGTACTGGAAATAGCATATTGGCAGAAGGCAATGGAAGCTGCATTTTCATCTATGACTGTGATTATCAGAATGTTTTTTTCCTCAACTGGAAAGTGAAGAATAACACCACATGCAAGTTATGGAAACTTCAGCAGCAAGTGCTCAAATTTGGTAATTATGTTCTATTGTGACATTTAATCTGGCGGAAAGACCTCTTTGCCGGTTTTAAGAGATTCTTCGGGTAAAAAAAAACAGGTTTTCCCAACATGGTTGGTCCATTAACACAAGCATAGTTGTCCTTGTTGTTATCAATTACATTTCCTGAACCATCTATAAGTTGAAGCACCTAAAAATTTCCATTTTCAATAAAATGCTGAAATTGTAGAGTGGGCCCAAGGCTTACTTCTTTTATCATTCTGTATCTTGTATCTCATGAGTTACTTGATAAATGTGTTTTATGTCACTTAACTTATGCTCATTTCATCAGATAAAGGTTATGAAATGCTTTCTCCCACTCACAGCGTTCTTGCCAGCCAGATTCCTCTGTCCCTGGTCAAGTCTCTATAGACATCTGAATATGTGTAAATGCTGTCAGGCCTCATTTCGGAAGAGTTTAATGACATTTTATGTTTTGATGGTAAAGAAGCACTAGACCAAAAAGTGGGGCGCTCGTTTTTGTGAATTTCACAGCTATATTATCCACAACAGATCGATAAACTTCATGCCTGCATAGCTCACAGACGATGTGAAGGAAAAACTTCTTGAATGTTCATATTAACCAGACATTAAGAATTTTAATCTGTTGGTCCCTCCAACCCGACACCCTCGATTTTCTCAAAATCAGGGGTAATCCACACGTTCTAACCCAAGATCTTTTTTACAGCTCAATTGCTTGCAATCAGCTATTCTTACACCATACACAACATAAGGGTAATCCACACCTTTCAACCTGATAGCCTCTTCACGCTTCACTTGCTAGCAACCAGCTACTGTAACACTTTACATAAGAGGTCATTTATCTGGGACTAAAACCACATGCCTGCTTTGCAGTGAATTGGAACAGATTAGTCCTTGGCTGACCCTAAAAATGAAATATGCATTATATGCATGGAGGAATTTGTGCAATGCCCATGAAGGATTGATGGACCATTCCTCTTAAAGTGGGTTATTTTATCATGGAAATAGGTTATACTGTTGCGTGCTAGATAAGCATTCAATTTTTGGGGACCCTAAAAAAATGCCCTCACTTTTCGGTCTAGTGCTCCTTTAAGTATTTGTTCTACTGGCAGCACTATGAGGGGGCATTCCCCACTTTCCCCCCAGAAAATTGTGTAAAGTGACATATTTTGTATGATTTACAAGCTTCCCCCCACCCACATGAGACAAGCTTCCCCCACCCCCATGAGACAATTTCCCCTCTTTTGCCTCCCCATGACCATAATCCTGGCACCACCAGTGAATTGTTCTGATAATCAGGATGTAGATCACATCTACCTCTTACAACATTCCCATCTTAAATTTTGTGATGATTACCTGGAAGTTCTGGTACTGTGGCAGGGAGGTTTCGTACGGTGGAAGGGAGCTCTCATACGGTGGCAGGGAGCTCTTGTATGGTGGCAGAGAACTCTCGTACGGTGGCAGCGAGCTCTCGTATGGTAGGAGGGAGCTCTCGTTTGTTGGCAGGGAGGCTCCCATTATCATGATTCCACATTTTCTTCACAGTTCAATATGATGCACCATCTCATATTAGTGTCACCCCTCTGAACTCGAGTTCTGTGGTTGTATCATGGGAATTCTCACCTGATCAGGACTGCAGAAATTATCTAACAGAATGGAACTGTCAGGCAGTGGTTATCGGAAAGGACTTTCCTGACTATTATGTAAGATATGTTTAAAGGTTCCTCTTATAAAGATCTGAACTCATCAAGGTTGGTGTTTGCTTGTACGAGCTTGCATGCAGTTAGTTAGGTCATATCTTAATTTCACTGCTAGCAATAAAATTTACTTGCAAGGAGCCCGTTATAGCCTCAAACTTGGACGGCTGGCCATAGGGGCAAAAGGGTGCACTTTCCCCCAAAAAAATTGCTAATTGTTTTATTTTATATTTTATCTCAATTTATGCATAATATAAACAAAATTGCCCCCTCCCTTCTTTCCCTAAATCATTGTTTTGCCCCTCTGACTAAGATCTCTTGCACATAATTCTTTCTAATGATATATGATTTTTCTACATGTATAATTTGTGAAGCATGTAAGGTACATGCACAGCCCAGCTTTCAACATCAAATGATGGGGAAAAAAATCATTTGTTGATTTAAAAACTGTATTTTCTTGACTTGGATTTTTCACTTTATATGTATTTTCTATCAACCAGCATATAACATCTAGCTACATGAAAATATTATTGTTACAATGTTGAATATGAACAGTAACATTTAGAAACAACATTAGCCATTTATCACTAATGGTACTTTCAATAAAATAACGTGTTAAACAAAAGATGAAAAATGTTAATCATTTGTATATGATATTATGTAGAAAATGCTAACTAGCAATTAGCATTTATGTATTAACAAATGCTAGTCATAAAAAAATCAAATAATATGTTGAATTGTATACAAATATAAAACTATATATATATGAAACTGATATTTCTTTTTAGGGATATTTTTTCTGCAAAAGTGTCTTCTGCATTAAGCATTTTTTTTATTGATAAAATTATGTATTTCATCAGTTAATGTATTAAACAGAGAACAGAAGAACCTTCAGAAAATGACAATCCTTCTATGGAATACTCATGAAAGATTACATAAACGGAAGAAAAGATTTACCCCAGAAGTTCCTCTGATTCAGTGATTGCCATTTCAAATCTATTTAGCATAAGGTTAACCTTTTATTTCACACATGCTTAGGCAGTCCCTTGCAGCACTTAATTAAGCCAATGGTTTGAAGAATAGTTCCCAGGTCAGTGGATAGATAGAGCATCTTTAGTTTTGTTAGACAAGAGTGATAACAATACAGCTAGCGCACTTGATTAAAGGCCAGGTATCATGTCAGCATGGACAGTAATTTACAATAAAAGGCCACGTATCTGATTGGTCAAAACACCAATACTGACAACCAAGCAACCAATCACCACCGCGGAAGTGTCTAGCACAGTGTAGATACACACACAATGCTTACAGTGCGTATTTAAATAATCTAATAATAATATACAGTTCTTATAAAGTGCAACACACACTAAAGTCTCATTGTGCTGAAAAAACAAATAAAATTAAAGAGGGGGGTAAATAGGGAAACAACTTATAGAAGTGAGAAAAGATGTGTTTTTAACAATGATTTAAAGTTAGTTACAGTTTGAGCCTCTTGGATATGTGTTGGTAGATTGTTCCAGAGAAAAGCAGCTTAAAATGCTACAACCAGATGTGACGTGAAAGATACGAACATCGCAATTTGACAAAATATTTACTGAGATTCCGGTTCCCTCTGTAAACTGTTGTTATTTATAAATAAAAACTCCCACTATTAGACTTTCATTTTCATTTATATTTATTTTGTTGCAGGAATATGTTACACCGAAAGAAAGACAGTGCATTTTTAATGACCTTTCAGAAAATACTAACTACAGTTTCACGGTAAGAGGAACAAATGATTATCTAGGAGGAAAGTTGTCCGAGAGTATTTATGGACACACACCGCATCGTGAAGGTGAGTATGTCTTGTAACAAAAATGGAATATTATAGACAGGCATGTGAATTTAGGGGGACTGCTGAAATTGGATGAGGGGGTAGGAGCAGCATCAAGATTAAATTTTAAGGGGGGAAATACCTTCAGCTGTATATATACTTACCTATACTTGTCCAGTGCCATGTTCTATTGAGGCTCTGGCTGTCATAGTCCTCTAAGTAGCTCTGTCTTCAGCTGTCCATAATGAAATGCCGTACTTAGCCCCACTCCATCTCTTAATCTCTCCATATCATGTTCTTCTTGATCTACCTCATTAGTTGTTCTGCTCCTTAAAGTTTCAAACAGTCAGACCCGACCTGATACATAACCAGGTCAGGTCAGATTTGTTCTCTTTATTTTCTTTATTCTGAAAACCTTAGTTGTTGTGGAAGTTTGTGCTGAGTATCATATTAGCAATGGATGAAGTCCTTATTGTGTGGTTATTTCAATTAAGATAAAGTGGTCTCACTATTTGCTACAGTAAGTTTGTTGTTATGATTTGCTGAAACAAATTTTTAGGGAGAAGGACAAGCCATGTCTTTTTCTCCTTAATTCCTTCTGTCCTACCATCTAAACAACTACCTTTAAAACCTCTTTCCTTGAATGAATTGAATCTTCCTGCTTTTGATTTCAGACAGTAAATCTCTCCTCTCATTCACTCTTGTCAAGACCCTGAACATTGCGGATCTTATCTACATAGGAAACCCTTAGCATCTTTCTGTACATCCACATTCCATACACCTGCAGCTTATCTTCCATTTCTTGAGATAAGGTCCCATGTTTCAGAGGCAACGGTAGGGTGGAGAGGAAGCAAGATCTAACCATTCTCTTCCTTGTGGCTAGTTTAAACTTCTTGCTCGCCAAAACATCTCTCGTATACTTAAGCATTTTGCTATCTCAATTCTCGCTCAACTGTAAACACATCTACAATTTTAATACTGCCCAATAATGTATGTGGTAGAATTCATATTGAGTGGCATTGCTCCATTGGAAATGACAATGGTATTATTACAGTCAAGTATATGGCCTGGTGACTCGCTTTTCATTAATATTATGGATGACTTCCATTTGAAACATTTTTCAACCATCCCTGCAATATGTACGCATAGGCGTACGGGGCAGGGGAGCCGACTGCTTTAAAAAAAAAAAATTGGTAACCCAAGAATTGGGGCGAAATGGGTATCAAAATTTAGGCAAAACTGTGTTTAAAAAAAAATACTTAAATATTTTCTGAATAAAAAATTTTTTTAAAGAAATAAGTAACCATATATAGATAAAAATATGATCTTTAAAATATTTGATCAGTTGTTTAAAAGCAGATGATTTGGCATTGTGGCAACATGAAATGTGGATTTTATGAGTATATTTATAAACTGTGTTAAATTGGGGCAAGATTGGAGGATTCGGGCAAAAATTGTTCTGCCCCCCCTAAAATGAAACTGTCCCGTATGCCTATGTATGTACATAATTATTATTTAGTTTATCATGTTCTAACTTGGATTTAAAGCAGGTATATTTTTAGTTGATGTTTCAATAAGTCTTTTGATGAACTTTCATTTAGAATATTGTATCACACATTGCCATCTTTTGGTTGTGTCTAAGGACCCACAAAATAGTTGAATTTGAGCTCAGATGCATCTGTTGATGTACAGGCCAAACATTTTATACAGGGAAAAGCCTTTTTTTGCAGGAAGTGAGGCAGTGGCACAGCTTGGGCCCCTATGGTATTTAGGTATAATGGTGCTTTTTTTTTTACGGGCCCCCTTATAGGGCCTGGGCTGGGGGGCGGCTGCCTATCCTAGTTATGCCACTGAAGTGAGGATATGACATCACAACAAGTTCGATTTCAGTCGTTTCTACAAAAATAATACAGAAGTTAAAATTTGTATATTTCCTTAAAGGAGTAATATTTTTGCATGCCTCCTTCACCATTGGGTTTCTTTTGAAATCCTCTTTCCTTCCTACCTCTGGAATGATCTAACCTCTCAGGCACAATTTGACCCTCGCTGTTGTGGTGCCGTTAAGCCCTCATCAAATAAGCAAACAAACAATTTCATATAAGATGAACTTGTATGATCACACATAAAATCATTCTTAAATGTACCATTATTTCTCCTGTTTTCTGTGTAGAGACACCAGATACTGTGGTAAATAAAGCTGGGAGCAATGGCACCAGGTATGCACTCACAGTTTTCATCAGTTGGACGGTAAGTGTTATCACTATCTTCTTCATAGGTGGGAGTTGGGAGGGGGGGAGCAAGGGGAAATTTCCCCCACCTTTCCCAAATCTATATCCTTCGCATGGTGATTTTTTGTGTCACAGC